>VZTT01070473.1:0-32952 GCA_013400855.1 Buphagus erythrorhynchus
CCATTTGCCCCTTCATGTGTCCAGCTTTTGCTCCTAGAACTTAATTCACTGAGAAGCAGGGGAAGACACTTTGGTCTCCTGTCCAGAAAATTTTGGGACTTTCCCCTTGCTGCTAGAGAAGGCTTTTCACTGCCTGATTTGGTGTCTCCAGCTGCCTGCTTCTCCAGGCAACCGCCCACTTTATCTGGGCCTCCAGCCAGGCTTGACAGTACAGGAGAATTTAAATTCCCATCACTCAGCCACTGCTGGTGCCAGAAGGGAGGTTCTCCTCACTGCAAATAGCTCAGGGACCACAGAGGCTTCACGATCAAAGGAACATTTATAATTGTGCACAGCACAGAGAGGGGAAACAGAGTCACGGGGGAAAAATTATTGATGATCCCTTAAGGAGGATGTGCCACAAGCAAGAATCAGACTCAGCCCCAGAGAATCCAGCCCAAAGATTGTCCTTCCTCTCTATTACACCTGTACCTATATATAGGTACACACACACATATGCATATTTATATTTATATCTATGTCACAGTACATTTAATATACATTTTCTTTTCTCTGAAAATATTATGTGAGCTGCTGACATAATCTACCCTGTGCCTTGACTCTTGAAGGATAAAAAGGGCCACGGATTTAAAAGCAGGATGACCCACATCAGACAAAACCATGTGCAAAAATGAGGTTTGGAAAATGAGGTTTGGGAAAGTGAGCAGTGCTGGAAGGAGCCCAGTGCAAGGCAAGCACCTGGGATGGGGCAGGGGAAAACGTGTCTGAGAAGGGGGATGCAGCCAGCTCCACTGTGTCAAATGGAAGAGCTGAGAGCTGGTGGGAAATGTGAGGCTGTGCTCTGTCAGCTGTCAGGTCAGAGAGGTGCAAGAGAGATTGCACTCCTTGTAAGGCAAAGCAGAGTTGGAGAGCTGATAAAACCCACATGGTTACATCGTGCCAGGAAACACAGGGAGGTATCTCACATGGAGAATGGGGGTCCCTCCTGCCACCTGGGTGTTTTAATGGCAGTCAGAAAGAAAGAACGAAAAGAAAAGGAAAAAAAAATTTTCTTGTAGAGAGGAATGACAGGTCAGAAGGGAGCATGGTACAGAAAAATCCAAGTCCTCCAACAGATGCTTCTCTCCCCTCAATTTGCTCCCTGATAATAAAAAAAAATACTGAAATGCTGACTTTGCATCTTGCTGTTTATTGCGTGGGGAGTCCAGATTTTCCAAAGCAAACCTGGCTGGCAGAACTTACCACCAGCTCTGGAAATCCCTCGTTTCTGAGGAGATGCAGAAATGCACCAAAAATGTTATACAAGACTTTATGAGAAAGGAAAGGAACAGCTCTTGTGGTATTGAAACTGCAGAGGCAATTACTCAGAAGTAATCTTACTGGCAAGTGTAAGAAATACTGCAGCTCTTACAAAACCATTATGGGATTCTCTGTGCCCCAAAACGGTTTCAAAGAAGACTGGATTTATTGATACTGTGTGTTATCAGGACTCCAGAGGCTGGGCTCAACTCTTGGCACAGTAAAAAAAAATCAGGAGACACAAGTATTTGACTTGTATTCCATAAAACATCAACTAACATTGCTTAAACATCTGCAAACACCTAAATCCCCCACGTGCCCCTTGGCAGTCGTGCAACTCCAGCTGTGTCAGAGGAGCTCAGAGCTGGATGTCCCAAAAGGGAATGACAAAGTGGGGCTCTCCCTTGGGTTCTGACAGCACCTATCCTGGAGACACACAGCACCCAGGACACCAAAGGCTTGCAGTGGTTCACAGCCTGCCCTCTCATCCCCTCTGCAATGGGAAGGGTCTCCAGGTGGAGCAGCCTGAGATCAAATTTAAGTCTCTCAGCCTGTGGAAATCATAAAAGCTTCTCTGTCTGGTCTAGAAAGTGTTTAACACAACCCAAAAAAGGTTACAGGTATCCCAGATGTCCCCTCCAGCACAGAGAGCAGCCCACAGCCATGCATGGCCAGGCAGCACTAAAGCTCCTGGAGAGAACCCTGGGGAGGTGATTTCAGCTGTGGCACCCACCAAGGAGCCCTGGAGGTCTGAACCCTCTGGGTCTTGCTGCTCAGCTTCCCTTGCTTCATCACAGGGACAGCACAACTGATTTCTGCTCTGTCTGTGCACACCACAGCCTCTGAGGTGATCACTGCCCTCTTCCACACATAGTGAGAACTGGTTCTCACCCTGCCCAAAAGCACGATCCTCTTTAGTACAGTGATGCCTCCAGCCCATCACAAGCTTGCCAGGTCAGGGATTTAGGACTGACTTAGAGGGCAGATGCCACTGACTGAGTCACTGAATTACTTTCTGGGGAGCCTCAGGTTTCCTTGGCCTCCCAGCCCAGCATCAAGCAAGCTGAGCTCTGAAGGGCTCACATGCTCTGGTGTTACTTAGGTGAGACACACAACTACAACTAATCCTGAATGTAGCTACAGTGACAAAAACAGTGATCCAACGTGCCAGCCAACAAATGCAAGAGGTAACACAGCATTGACAGCTAAACCATGGCTCCTGCAAGCACAGCTTGCACTGGAAGCACAAGAAACAAATAACTCTTGTGACTGCTTGGATTCGATTCAGACAGATTAAGGTCTGTTGGACCTGCCAGGGTTGAGCACTGTCACAGGAAATGTATTAACCTCATCTCTGAGACATGCACAGCCCAAACATCTGCCATCCAGCACAAAAAACATCTCATTCACTGGCCTGGAAAAGCCAGGTGAGATGGCTTTAGTGCAAAGAACAGAGGAGGATTTTATTGAGTAGCTGATAGACACAGTGAGTAGCTCACAAACCGTTTAACATGGCTACATGATATTCTGTACATCACAGATGATGCACACAGATGGCCTAACTTGCACTTAAATCCTATTTATTATTGCTTGGTGGAACAGCTCTCTCCTCAGTCTGCTCCAGAGAACAGCATAAGAACAGCTTAAGATGTAGGCAAAGTCTCCTTGGTTTTCAAAGCAGAGGCTGTAACATTTCATTGAAGACAACAGCCTAAGAAAATGCACCTGCTACCAAAAGATGAATTATTAGCATAAGAATGGGTTTGCTCCTTTAAAAAGGGGGTGGAGCTGAGCACTTCACCTTTATAATGTCAGGGATGATATATCCTAGTTTTTCTGATTTGAGAGGATTTATTTTAGACTAATTTTTGACTATTTTATTTTTAGTCTTTCATTACACAATTTCCCAGTCTCTTCTTAGAGGTGTGGGTGAGGCTTTCTTTAAAAAGATAGGTTTTCTCCCAGATTTTAATTAAGCTTTTGATCAAATGAGATAGTAATAAAAAAATCAAACCCCAGAACATTTAAAAGAATGTGAATACAATCACATTAGCTCTCAGTTTTTATTGCTATCAACTCAAATAATTTGTTCCCATAATCTTTTCAGTCGTGCTATCATGGAAAATTTTGGATTTCTTATATCTCTAGGTCATCCTAACTACAATAACAGAGTTCCCCACATTTCCTTGGAAAATGTTTTCGGCCTCTTTCATACATCAAAAAAACATTCAAAAATTGCATGATCAATTTTTTCTCAATTTGCAGATCACTCATCAAGCAGATCTTCAGGTGATCTTGGCTTTCCACCACAAGACACTGTGTTCATTGACTACTGTCCCTCAAATCCTGCTGATTAAAGAGTAAACCTTCTCTTGGCAAAGGCTGACAGAGACACATGAGGCATCCCCTTGCTTATAGGAAATGCAAACTCTTAGAGGCTTGAGAGCCAGCTGATGTGTCAGAGGAGAAGGTCACATACAGTACATTGAGCCCAGGCACTGGGAATGCCATCCTCATGAAAGTGACGGGGGAAAGGAGACCTGGGATCTTCGAGGGGAAAGCAAAGAGGAAGGCAGGATTAGAGAAAGCGTCAGTGAGAGGCTCAGGACCTTTGCAAATTGAAAAATTACCCCAACAAAAGCAAAGAATCCCTTGAGAAGATTCATTTCCAGCTTTCTGCTTCTACATCAGGGCAAAGCAGGCCTGACAGTGGTGTTTTCTGAGTGATATTTCAGCTGATAACAGCAAGGCTGAATCAGAGATCAGGCTGTGTCTACACTTTATCCTGGGAATCACACAGTTCTGCACCCCTTTTCCATCAGTATTCACCATTTCTTTAAGCAGCCTGATCTCATTCAGGTAGAAGTAACAGGCTTGATACAGGAGTCAATGCTAAGTATACACTGTGTTAAGCATCTAAGTTATAGAATCATTAAATCAGAATGGTTTGGGTTGGAAGGGACCTTTAAAGGTCATCTAGTCCTAGTCCAGCCCCCCTGCAATGAATAGGGTTAGCCTAGTGAGTCATACTCTGGTCTTAAAATGTGACTATGAGCTGGCTGGTGTTTATAGGAACCTCATTTTTCTTTGAGTTTTACGTACTTCGAGATTAAAAGTCTCTGGCACTGTGTAAAAAACTGCTGCTCAGATGACCATCATTGGGCTGAAGAGTACAAGCCCTCACCAGCCTTAATTCCTTTAGGGGCTTTCAGGGTCCCTGTGGCCTTCATGGGCTTCCAGGGTAGGATGCAGCCTGTAGATTTAGACACCTAGATGTGCTCATCTGTACCCTCTGTGTCTGATTCCACCACCACACTCAGTGAGGTCTGGAAAGCCATTCAGCTCAAAGGTAGACGTCTCTGCTCATGGCAGATATAGAGTTCCATTAATTATATCAGCATTTAGCTTTGGATTCACCTGTCTGGGCACAGAAGTCCAGTGTTAGGCTCTGCATGGACACCTGATGATAGAGTTTTGTCAAAGAAAACATTTCTCCTTTTTCCTAGCAAAATAAAACCTCCACACTCCCTCAAACTCAGCCTCCTACTGAAAGACAGATATCAATAAAATGCAGTTGGGTGACAGCCTCAGGTCCAAATTACTTTGACAGCTCCTCACATGTATCTGTCTCTAGGTATCTGTCTCTATCTACATATGTAAGTCAGGCTGGAGTCTGTACTATGATACCCAGTTGCCCTGGATTGGATCCATAGTGGGCTGATGGGAGAGCCCCTTCAAACAGCCCCCAGCATTGGAGGAACTAACCAGCAGTGATAACAGCCCTGACTTTCTGGGTAAGTACAGGAATTTATTTGCCTGGCAGCTTGTCAAAGCTCCCACGTGTAACTTGTTGCTGACTTTAAACTTGACCGTTGGGTTATTGGCCAGGTAAATTGTGGCTGATATCCCAGTCTGATTTCCATTTCAAGCTGTGCTCTAGAGGGCACCACCGTGTTGTATCTCTGCAGAGCTGCCCCTACTAATCTCAAAAAGACCCTTGCTTCATCTGCACATCCTTTGCAGCCATAGAGAAGATCACTGTGTGGCCTTTGCATCACAACTGCCTTCTATATACCTTTCAACAACAAATTCAGGGGAAGGATTTCAGGGTCTCAGTATATCTCAATAATATCCCACAGACTGGGATATTATATTCAGGAATAAACTTCCCAAAGGACTGAATTCTTCAAAGGGCTGCAAAGTAGAGACCAGCTCTGCACTCTAGTGCATCTGTGTGGTCTTTATGCACAAAGAAAGCTGAGATCTCTGGAAAATCTGGTCACATTTTTGGTAGGGCCTGAGCCAAAAACTTAAACCCAGCAATCATTCATATTTGAGTCCCTTTTCCATAGTACACATACACAGTGCTTTCAGCAAGGCATGGGAGACACTGAGTTGAATTAGGATGAGGGATTCTGGATTTTGGGTTTCTCTGTGCAGGCTGAGACCCTTTTCTAATAGTGTAGACTCAACAGCAATTTTTGGACCTATACACCTGTGTTTGTGGGCAAGGAAAAGCACATGCCTCTTCACTGGGCTCTTCATCCATGCAGAGGCAGCAGCAGTTCTTGTAGGGTAAAACCAGCTACCATGGCCAGGTGTGGAATTATTCTTACAGGAATGAAGAATACGAAGATGCAGGCAGCCCTCCTTTGACAGCAATCACTTCAATGGAGTTTGATGCAACTGAATACCCTGGGACAGCAATAGAAGGTACCTTAAAAACCAAAGACCTGGGTGTGTAAGAAAAGCATCAGGGTAATTTCCACTAGAAAAACGTGTGTTTCCATTGTATCTCACAGCCAGGCTATATCCTGCCAAGCTCTAATCAACAAGCATTTAGTCTGTTTCAGAGATTTTGGGACTGCGTTTCACCAGTGACCCATATTCAGTGCTTTGAGAAGAAAGGTGTCACAGCGGGGGGTAAGAATCCATTATTATTGCACAATAATAATGGACAGAAGGGCTGTGTTTACCTTGACTTCTTGCTGCTCAGCCTCTGGACCTGCGTCTGGGAGCTGAACAAACCCAGCTTGGGGAGGAAGGGAGGGAAGCAGGGAAACACCTCTCTCCCCATCTGGCAGCTCTTGTTGGAATCCTCAGCCTAAGACACAGTCTGCAGTCTAAGAGCTGATGCAGTGATAGCTCCTGGCCTTATCTCACAGTACACAAGTGACATTTGAAAATGCAGCTAAGTTGCAGCTCTTCATCATGGGCAGCTCTGCTCTATGCATGGTGCAACATTTTACAAAGAAGAAAAAATATTTTTAATCCATCCTCAAAAGTCAAAACGTTTTCAGTGGTTTTTTAAAAAACAGTTTTTTTAATAAGGCATATGAAAGAAATTATTGTCCATAGGCACTTCTGAAGCAAATCACCACAAAATTCCAGCTAGTGACACGAGTGAAATGGAAGTGCTAACTGAAGAGCTAAAAGGACATATCAAGGAGAAATGATTTTGTCACCAACTCCTGTAATTGAGCTCAGGGTTAAGACTTCAAGAATTCAACATTTTAAAGTGAAAAATGACATATTTAATGTGAGCTCTTGCAATGACATATTAAAATAAAAACTAAAGATGTCATTCCTGATATGGCAAAGATTCATAATCATGTTCACCCACTGACAGTTAAAGGACAAAGAAATACTGAATGAAAGACACACAAAAAAACTTATTTCTTCCTCTGCCCATTTAATATCCAATTCTCTGCTACTGCCAGATCACACAGTGGCTCTGATCAGCTATGAGATGACCAGGGTTAATACAGCAGCACGACCTCTGCTTGTGCCCCAGACTTCGTTAGCAGAGCCAATTTAATCAGACAAAACTCAGCTAAGCAGAATTGCTCACAGCCCTGTTTAGTGTGCAGGGCATTTACTGAAGTCACTGACTGTTCAGGGCTAAAAATTCAGTCTCAGGACTCCCCATAATGCCCTTGAAGAACACTCACAACTTTCTTAAACTCAGAGTTAAACCTTCAGCTGCTATCTAAGTCCTCAGTTTAAAAATTTGGGCCACATTCTGTTCTCAGTTAGCATGTTATAAGGCTGAAGAAATTTCATTTGTCTCAGATGCTTTACTTTAGATTTAGCCCAATGGAGATCAACATAGAAATTCGTTCTTTGCATCTTTTCTCTTCCAGGTTATCTAAGTGAATCTTCCACTGATTCAAAGGGCAGAAGTGAGCACCTACCAGCCACACCAGCAGCACAGGTTGAGTGAATGTTGTGATTAAAACAAGCAGCAGAAAAGAAAAATATCCTTGCACCAGAAGTCTGGCGCTACATCAGTGTGAACATAAATTTAAAACCAGTCTCATGAAAGAGCAAAAGCAGACGTTTGTCTCCAGTTAGCTCAGCCAGCTGTAAATATTAAATCTCTTTAACAGAAACAGTGTCACTCTCTGATCCCCACCAGCTCTGAGCTCGAGGGCAGTGGGTGATGAAGCTGCAAGTGCAGCTGGGGATGGTTCATGTGAGCAGAGCACAACAGAACTCACTTTTATCATGTATTACCCATCAGAGACTTCAGCAAAGTCAGTCTGAGATTCTTGTACCTGACTTACCCTGGCTCCTGGCAGTTCTCTGCAGTGTAGCATGGGGCTGGTTTTGTGAGGCACATGCAACTTTCACTGCTTTTCTAAAACATTACAACACCAAGCACCTTGCAAGGTCACATCCTGGAAAGAAACTGCACCCTACTAAAAGTGAAAAAGCTGATCTGAGCCCTGGGAAGGACATTCACTACAAGCTGTGAATGTGTCTTTCCAGAAGTGCTCCTGACTTCCCTCCAATCCATTCTCTGTTGTCATCCAGACCCCTCCAAACTTTCATACAGCCAGACGGATGAAATTTTGCAGCAATGTGACTTTTGGTCTGAGGTTTACAAGTGCTTTTCTCTTACCTGTCAAAAACCACGGCTGCGTAGGCTGGCTCTGCAAAGATGACATCCCCAGGCAAGAATTCCTTCTGGGCTTTCAAACCCCTGCCTTTGCCTTCAGCTGTGAACACTTCCACTGACTCCATTCCTCCTTTGGTCATCCCAGGGACCCCAAGGATAGGGAGGTGGGTATCTCAGAACAAGCCAAGCCTCCAGTCACTCCTGTCAGCTTGGACTTGCTGTGAGGCCACGCTTATAAAAGGAGGGCTGGTCTGCCCCCAGCCCTGGCCACATGGATTGCCATAGGAGGGAGAGGGGGTGGGAGCAGGAGAGGCAGGAGCTGGAGATCCTCTGCACAATATCACCCAAACTACCCAGGGACGGGGCAGGGCTGGGGTTTCTGCTTCATTAGGAAAACCCTCCCCAAAAGTGAATATGGGAAATGTTTCTCCCAACCACAAGAAGTTGTATATATTACAACTCAACTTAATTTATACTCTCCCATGGGAGAGAGAATGTATTCTCTTTGCAGGGTATTTTTAGCCACCACATGCTTCTGTCTCTCAGGAAGCAACAGCTGAGACAGTGGGATGGGGAGGGCTGGGATGCCTATTTCTGACCCCTGCACTGTCGCCTGGCTTTTTCTAGAAATCAAACAAAGCTGCTTTATTTTTACCCTCAACGAGATGGACAGCGTGTTTAAAGGCAGGGATAACAGAGAAACCTGTGCCTTGACATTCTCAGCATCCTGTCACCACCAGGAGAAGAGTTCACTTCCCGAATGCCAGTGGCAGTGTGTGTGCAGAGCAGTGTGGAAGGAGCTGGAAGGACACCAACAGTTCAGCACAGGCTGTGGGAGCAAGCAGGACATCCCAGATACTCTCACCATCTTGGATGCACTAAACCTCTTTGAACCAGCACCTGAGAGCTGTCCCCACCTCCAGTCCTCAGCTGTGGAAGAGAATCTGAGCCACCTGAGTGGCAAAGGAGAGTCCAACAGAGAGACTAAACTCAGGAGCAGTGAGGCTCTGGCTTTACCCTCTGCACCACTGCAGGCTCAGGGAGACAGAAGGAAAGGCCCTCATGTATGAGAGTGAACCTCACTGAAAACTGAACCCAGCCCACACTGCCCTTCAGCCCTTTTTTATCATTTAATAGCACTTCACAGGGCTGGTTCCTGCTAATCTCACCCTCCACCCCAGGAAACCTGCTGCTGTTTCCTCCTCCATCTCTGAGCACTGTGCAGATAACAATGATTGCAAACCTCTTTCCACATCTCTGTGCTGCACAGAAAAATCTGCCTGATTAGCAGCAAAAGTGAGATGCAGAGAAATAAAGGGAGTAAACTCTGTGCATCCTGTGGCAGTAAAATAAATCCTTTACATTTCCAAGGCAGTGGGAAGTATCACTGGGCTCTTCAAGACCAGAACTGCTCAGCATCTTCTGCTAAAAGCCTCTGGCAGTGTTCCTTGCTTGCAAATGAAGTCTGGTATCATAACAAATCCCTGCCTTATAGCCTGCCCAGGTGTGCCAAGCACAAACAGCATCAATCCACAGCTCCATAAATTCAGGGTGATCTGGCTGTTCATGTGGTTATGAGCAGTACTTGAAAAACAACCAGACACCTCCACTGCTCCTGAAGAGAGCCAGAGCTGTCCCAGAGCCATCAGCACAAGCCTCCCAGTTCATCCTGTGCAGCCTAGAAAAGTCACTACAGGCAATTAACTCCTACAAGCAATTACAATTTTAGCTGCAATGCTCTACATGTGATAGGTGATGTCAGAACGCTCTGGTCTCATCTGTTATTCAGAGGTTATTCCCTTGGCTCTAGGCATCTTTTAGAAACTGCCAGAAGGACTTTAGCACCTCAAAATCAGTGCTGATTGGTTTTTTCCTCCCAAACTCTCACANCCCAAACTCTCACAACTTGGAGTGTGGCTATATTGAACACAGTCATTAATCACACAAACCACTGTTTCTGGTTCCCAGATAACAAATAATGAATAGAATAGAATAGAATAGAATAGAATAGAATAGAATAGAATAGAATAGAATAGAATAGAATAGAATAGAATAGAATAGAATAGAATAATTACAGCAAAGAATCTATCTTTTCAAAGTAGATGCTGGATATTGGGGATTCCTTCTTTTTCAATCCATATTTAGAGCAGTGAATCTACTTTGAGGCCCTTGAAAAAACTTAGAATTTCAGAGCCAGCTGGAGAAGAACACCAATTTTGGAGCATGGAGCAAGGCTGATCCCTCAGCAGGAGAATATTCTGTGCTTTGGGTCTGTCTGGATTCTGGGCTGGAGGGTGAGTGGCCCCATATTCCCAGCAGGAGAACTTACAGCACCCTCTGCTGCCCTCTAAAAATTATCCTAAGCACGATTTTATCAAATTTAATGGCAGCAGCTTTGAGCTCAGACAAGTCATGAATTAGAGAGAAAAAAAGGAAAAAGCAGGAGGAAAAAAGCCCTCTGCCAAGCAGGAGCTCCCCAGACTCATCCTGCCACTGCACTCCAGCTTTAACCATCCTGTGTGACACCCCACAGGGTGTTCTGGATGAAGCCCCTTTTTGGGGCAACAGCAGGGAAAATTGGGGGGAAATTGCTCATTCTCCTTGGAGTGGAAACAATGGGGGCTGAGGGGAATTCAGCCCTGAAGAGGGATGGGTCAATGGGGCCATGGAGGGAAGGGCTGGTATTATCTAGTATTAACTAGGCAGTTACAAGGCAGTTGCTAGTAATTATTAGGCAGCTATTAAGCAGCTATTAGGAGCTGTTAAGGAGACACTAGGCAGTAACTATTATTTACTAGGCAGTTACAAGGCAGTAATTAGTAATTTAGTAATTGTTAGGCAGATATTAGACAGCTACAAAGTCATTACTAGCAGTTGTTAGGCACTAAGGTGTTACCAGCAGTTATTGCAATGTTGTTAGACTCCTCCTAGTAGTTACTGAGAGGCTCTTATTGTAGTTACTGAGCAGTTACTAGGCACTTGCTAGCTCTAGTAGTTACTGGGAATTACTAGATAGGTGCTATTAGCTCTGAGGCAATTTCATGGTAGTTACTAATTAATTACTAGCTGTTGTTGAATGGCTTTGGTCAGTGGTTTATAAGCAGTGACTGATACGTTGTATAATGAAAATCAAGTTAAAAAACTAAAAAAAAAACCACACACTTAGCAACACATAAATGTGGGCTGTATTTAAAATATGTGAGACATCCATTAGCAGCAGCTTTCCCTATTGTCAGTTAAATTTAATAGTACTCTTGGAAGCAGAAATAACTCCAGTGGAATTAATCACTCCCTCTAGAAAGCTGACAGCTATTTTAAGCAGTCAGCTTTCTGGGGGAAAGTATGCGAGCTCTTCAAAGAATATACTTGGGGAAAGTTGAAATATGGTCTTGCTATGTTTAGGTTTAAATTCCGATTTTCACATATATTTCCTAAATTGAATTGTCATGTTTCTGAAGTCCAAAATCTACTTTGGTACATTAACAACTTCAGAAGCACTTACAACTCCTGGAAATTTCAAGGGGTTTTAAGAGTCTGAGGGTCGTGGTTTTTAAATCCTCAGTGTTTTAGAGGTAGCTCACAGCCTTATTTTTAGTGCAGAGCTGGTACAGGTTTTGTCATAAGCCAGACACAGCACAGATTGTTGGTTGTGTTTGTCAGTTCATATCTGTGCCAAACAGAGGTGTGGAACTGCATATTATGGGTACTTTCTGGTCTGAGAATGTGTGAGAACAGAGGGTATCCTTTTCTTCAGTGCAAAATCAGCAGTAACTTTCAGCCTTGGAAGGACTCAATGGCACAATTCTTTATAATTTTATCACAGAACTCACACATGCTCCCTTTGGTTTTTTTTTTGTTTTTTTTTTTTGTTTTTGTTTTAGAAATATCGCCCTCTTTTGACTCCGTGGTAACAATTTAAAACCCCTTGGTACTTGTAGGAATTTAGTCAATCTGTAGTTAAAGTCATGCATCCTTTTTTAAGACTCAGTAAATAGCTCTCATATGTTAAAAATTACAAATATCGCCCTCTCCCTGTTTCAGCACATCTTATTCACTTACTGGAGAGGAGAAAGAGTTTGGGTACCAATTTACTGATGATGTTTCTCACCCAGTATTCCACAAACCCATCTTAAATAGCACTGAGAGTTGGCTGGGAAATACCATTGTACAAACTGCTCTCTTACAGTCATATGGGAGCATTTGTGTGTCAGAAAAGAGTTGGGCAGAAGGACAAGCACCTTGTCTCAACCTGCCCCAGAGAGTCTGCAAAGTGGGGATTGGGAGGTGCATTTCTTACTGTGTTCTTAAGGCACAAGGAGGACTAAAACATGTCAGTATGGAAAGAAAAAGGAGTATATTATACTAAGGATTCTTCTTGGGAAGGCATCAACCACTCAGCATAGACTTAATCAGCTTTCTGCTGCACCTTAGTCAAGTTTTGATGGTGTGTTTCAAGAAGCAAAGCACAGCTGGATCAAACCATGCTCACAAAAACTGAAGCAAATAAAATAGAATACTTGTTTTCTGAAATCTTGAGCTATTTGCTGCAGTAAAAATTATTGGCACTTTTAAAAAGTGCAGCTTTTTCTTTCTGATAAAAGCAGAATAGCTGATTTCAGTCTGCTGCAGCGCTGACAGTCTGGCACATCATGGGTGTGATAGGAAGGAGGAAGCAGAGGACAGGCTGAGTCATGTGTTGTAGCCAAATTAATGCTAATGCAGTGTTCAAAGATGCATATGAAAGCTTGTAAGTTAACTCTTGTTATGGTATTCTATGGAGGGAAATTCTTAGGGTTTGAGTGATGAAATTAGATTATGAAAACATGCAGTGCCAGCATTAACAGCATTCATTTCCAAGCAGAAACCAGTCTGATATTTCATTCTTTTTCATTCCCATGAGCTTTGAAAACAAAAGAAAAATCACTGAAAATATATTCAGTGAGTAAACTCACTGAGAAAATGAAAATTTAATGCTACTACAACATTGTTTCCTTGGAGAAAAGTCTTTCACCTAACTGCAGAAATGGAAATCTCACTGGTTGAGCCTCTCTTCCTCATTTGGAATACAGTGCTGTAACATCACAGTCCAGTGTATTTGATAGGGGATTTAAAGTCTGTCTGTTACCTTTGCCTGCCCTTTCTAAGTTGAATTTCTGTGGATATCTGAGTGTATTTCTGAGTTTACTATCTGACTCCTCCTGTGCACTGACCATGCTTCCTGCTGCCCCTCAGCCAAAAGGGATTGGATTTCAGTGCTGCTCTTTGCCTTTTTGTTTGTTTGTTTTTGTGGTTTTTTTTGTTTTTTTTTTTTGTTTTTTTGTTTGGGGTTTTTTTTTGTTTGGTTGGTTTTCTTTTTCTTTTTTTTTTTTTTGTTTGTTTTGTTTTCTTTTTTTTTTGTTTTTTTTTTTTTGTTTGTTTGTTTTTTTGTTTTGTTTTGTTTGAGACACCTGATACTCAGCATCCAAGTTTTTGTTCATCTTTCCTCCCTTTATGGAGCAGGAATATGATGTCCTGATTACCAGCAACAGAGTTTTAACACCATACAGAGCTACAAGCAGCAGCTGAGACAACAACTGCGTGCAGGCTCCTGCCTTTGCTGCTTGCAGAGTGAAACAAATGAATGTGGATTAATGATGTGCATGTGATGCAAATTAACCTGTGCTGCTGGGACAGGCTTGAGCAGGCACAGCTACAGAGGGGCTGGCAGGTGGTCCTGGTGAGCTGTGTAACCCCATGGCTTGTAGGGATGTGCCTGTGTGGAAGGGCTCATAAACTGACCAAAGGTGTGAGTCAGTGTTTGCTCTTGAGGAACTGCAGTTGTTGCACCTGATTTAATTCGTGTATCTCCGCCTACTTCTCATTAAAATGCTGTGTTTGCTGTTGGCATTTGAAGGTACAATTTGGCCGTGTCATTTTGTGGGTTTAGCACCTTGAACTTGAAACTTTATGCCTTTGCCTTAAGGGGTTTGTCTAGCCTAGACATTTTCTTTGCTCCATTATTCTGCTTTCTGTCTTCTTTGCCCTGAAGGTTTGGGAAAGAAAAATTAATAATAGGCTAAAGCTGGGAGCATTTCCTTTTAAATCAAGTGGTAGAAAATCCTGGGGTGAACAGACTTTTTAAAATTACCTGGTTTCTGATATTTTAATTAATGTTACTATTTTTCCTACCACGTGTATATTGCCTCTAGGGAACACTTTTCCTTGCCTTTCCTATATGGAATTCTACAAAGATTCCTCTGCAATTACTCCAGCAGGAGTAAGAAAAAAGCAAAGGTTTAAAGTTGGAAAGACATTCTTAAACTTCTCTCAAGAGGTAAAATATGCAAGTATAATAATGTTTAAATATTCTTAAGTGTTCTCACATCAGGGTTTTAGTGGCTTTATGGAATTGCTGTGACAATGAGGGAAAAAAAAAATTAAAAAGCTGGGTGTAATTCTAAGATCACAATGGAGAATAGAGAAACAGTAAGCAAATCATTATCTTTCAATTCACATAGTAAGAGTCTGATTCATTATTATTAGGCAACTTGTTTGGTTTCAGGTTTTCAAAATCCACCTCAGTTATTTTTATTCTTTAAATTTATTTAAAGGGCTTCAGGGTTTTTGGTTAAGAGAGCCTGAAGTTCCTGTTGCCTTCTCAATGTCCATAATTTCAGTCTGAACATTGAAACAATGAAGTTGTTCTCTGTCTTTACTGTTATTCACTATTATCTTAGGCTACTTTTAATTTCACTTCATCTGATGTATTAGGTGCTGTGTGTGCTGTGCTCAGAATGCACAAGTCAGAAAATTACACCCATAAATAGTATGCTGGATTTCAATAGTGTGTTTATTGTTTTGATTTATTCTGCTTTAATAACAGTTTCTTTCTATTTATTCATGTCATTTTTAAGTCACACTGGAGATAAGAATGAGAAGTCATTTTTATGAGAGCAAAAGTAGATGTGTTTAGGAAACTCTTCATGCACCAGTCTTTGTAAAGTTTGAGTGGTTTTTGGTAACTAATAAATTTTCAGTGATCCACAACTTGTCTTATGCTGGAGAACTTGTAAGATTGATACTGACTCACTGAAACATTAATTTTGAATCAAATTATTACCTTACAAACCTCTATCTCAAATGGTATTGTAAAAAGTAAAATTATGAGGCAGAACTCCAAGTGCAACTTAAGGTGAGCATTGCCTCAGAGGGAGCAGTGATGCAGCAAATACACTGACTGTGTTTGCTCAAAGGAGTCAAGCACTTGGTTTGAAACACCTATTTTCTGATAAAACCAGTGAATTCCAACAAGATTGTTCATACTCTAACTGAAAACAGCCATTTTAAATGATGCTGTTTATGCCAGTTCTGCTTTTCAGAGTAATACTGTAAAGGTCCATTGAAGTTCCATTCCTAAGAATTAAGTTTTTACTCATCCCTTTGCAGTAACTCGTTTCTCCTGTGCTACCTTTACAGGATTCAGAGATGTACAGAAGTGAAAATGAGATTTCAAACTTAAAGCCTAAATACAAAAGTACCCACAGGTGAGAATGTAAATTTAAGGGTGTTGACCAAGTCTTGTCCCCTGTCTCTGTGCAGAGGCATAAACCAACTTTCCAGCCTTCTTCTTTCTCACCTCCCACCTCTGTCTTTCTTCTCTGTTAGGGCTCCATAGCCTCTGGAGCACATTTGGAATATAAGTCTGATTGCAAAGCAGCCCTTTATTAAAATGTCCAAGTATCTTAAATGACTATAAATGAATAGTGTTGCACACCCAAGAAGGAATACAGATTGACATTTGTGTGTATGTGTTTTGCTTTTTTAGCATTTTTCAGGCATTTTGATAGATACAATTTTTGGGCACTGATTCTCTGTCCTAGTCTTTAAGTTCTTGAATCATCATAAGAGCCAAAGTAATCACAATAAATAAATACTGTATGGCTGCTGAGAATTGGTAGTGAAAAGAATTGTGTTTCTATGGGTAGCAGTAGTCTCCAGGGTCTGCTTTCTTTGGCCTTGACAATCCAACAACAGTAATATTTTGTTTCTCTTGGCACAAATATCAGCTGTTTAAAGAGCAGCTTTTAGGTAGTACATTCATGGAAGTCAAGGCTGTATTTCACATTTACTTTCTGGGCACACAAATGAAGCATGACAGAACAGGAAGATGTTGCCAGTTTTATTGCTAGATTTTTCCCTTTATGCCTGGATGGTGCCTGAACACTCATTTCCCATTCTGTCTAATCAGCTTTGACAGATACTTTTTGCAGCCCAGTTCCCTCTGAAAAGAAATATTTCTGTAGTGCTTGGGAAGGATGATGGGGCAAAGCAAATGGTACAGGTGAGGCAGATGGTGAGTTGTGAAACTGAAAACAGGGCCATAACTGCAGAGGTACCAATCTGTTCAGTGGGAAATCAGTGGGATTTCTCAGCCCAGGAGCCAGAGGGAATTGTTACAGTGCTCCACACTTCCCATTAATGTGGAATTAAATCTTTGAGGGATCTTTGCAATTCTTTTCATGGGATCATATGAGTATCTGAGACTAAATATCTTGTGCTAAAATCACTTGCCAAGCTCTTCTTAGCATTTCAGTAGGATCAGATTCATAAATTGATTTCCAGGAACTCCTTATGTTTGCTGCTTCACTTGTGCATCCTTTTAGATACTTAAACTGCTGTTAATATTTGCTGTAGCTATGGTATGCCAGTGGACTTCACAAGCCATGAACTCTCACAGCATGTCTGTGGCACTGCCAGGTGCCTTAAGTTCCAAAATACAGCTGAGGAACCTGTGGCAAGGACAAACCATAAGACTTATTAAGAATCACATGAGAAGATATTGCCATTGGGTCCTGGTAAATAGGAGGTGTGGGCTGAATTCATGTCTCCAGTCCAGAAATCTGGTTTCTCCTCTGATGTTTGGATGTTGACAAACAAATTGTTTAGACTAAAAATAAAAGGAAAATATTTGAAAATTATTGGTTGAAAATTATTGGTTGACATCATAATGTGTTAGGAATGCTTGTATCTTTTATTTAAAAAAAAAATAAAAACTCGTCTTATATTTCTTAAACATTTTTATCAAAATCTTTTTATTAAAGAGCTGCACCTTTGTGGAAATCAGTAGTTGGCCTGGTCTGCAGTAAATAATTTCTTAATGTCAGAAATTTGACCCACTTCAAATTCACACCACCAGCACCATTAAATATTTTGTAGGCATATAAATGGCAGTATCAGTCTGGCAGTTCTGCAGGGCCACAGCTTTTGATTGATTCCCTCAAAAGTTTCTGATGGTGTGGTTACAAACAGCCAAGTAGCCTTTTAAAGAAGTTTTTCTTATTTGCCAGGAAAGATATCTTGTGAATCTGAAAGCTAAAAACCTCAAGTTTGGCTTAATATCTCTAGAACTGGTTGCACACAGGCAGTGGGAGCATAGATCTCCCCATGCTCTGTCAATTTTGTGTGTAACAAATGGCCTTGAGGCAGAGTTAGAAGGAGAAAGGGCAGACTTGTTCCTGACCCCTCTCTGGGAGCGAGCAGGGATGTGCCATTTAGTGGCTGTGGATGTGTGTGGTGGCCTTGGGAAGGAGCCTGCAGTGTCCCAGACCAAACTCAAGGCCATTTACAGCTCCCTGCCTGGTTGGGATTTAAGTGAGAGACACATCAGTTTATTCCTGAGCTTGTCTCTGTGCAGTTTGTCAGAATACCATGTATAAATACTATACCATATATAAATATATACCATGTATAAACTGCCCAGCATTACGTATATATATATATACAAACATATATTTGCCTAAAAATCTGGTAACTACACAGAAATAAAAAGAAAAAATGCTATGTGTGTTTGTACATTTTTTTCACCGGTTTGAAGCTGAAATTATACCAGTTCAGGGTTTTTAAAAGTGGTTCCCCAGCACTTCTGAAGTTGCTGTTCTTCCAACCACGCTGAGCAGCAGCTGCTGTCCCTGTTTGTGGATCAGGGTGTCCTGGCCTTGTTTGGGCTGGGGGGAGCAGGTGGGGCTGTGCTGAGCCTGGCTCTGTGACACTGGCAAAGCTGGAGCTGAGCTCCTGTGATATTTGCTAATGGAACAGCAGGGGAGTGCCAGGAGCAGCATCTAAGCAGGTGACATTGCCAGGCTGCTCTGCCTTCCCCAGCCAAGTTACTGCTTGGGAGCCCTGCCTGTTTCATGTCAAATATGTTCATCATCATCCTATGACCGTGCAGAAAACGTGAGCAGAGTCAATCTTTAAGGTTCCGAAACGCAGACAAATGTTTTGAGTTCTGTGTCCTTGTTTTTGAGATTGTTTCTCTCTTGGAGAAAATGAATTATTGGGTTTAACAGCACTACAAGCGTTAGACTGAGGTGAGAGGTTATTGTAGCTCTGCATTCATCACTGCTGATTCAGCTGTAGCAGCATAATTTTATATTGACAGAGATTGAGCCCAAACAGAGGGGCTACATCGTTAAGAACTGGTAAATTAACTTAATGAGCAAGAGAAAAGACAGTAATATTAAAAGAGAACTAGGATGTGATGAATTTACAAAGAAGAAAGGATCTTAAGCCTTGTCAGCCTTTTTACAACATCAAGGAATGAAAATGGATCTTGTAATAACAAAGGAGAATAATATTTGAAGCTGTCCCTAGAATATATTTCCATGCAATTCATCAGCTACTGTAAAATACTGAGGACAAGGACACAGCAAATTTCAGGATGGCTCCAGGAGGCACAATAGATGTTACCTGGCCAACCAGACTTTTACTTTATAATCCAATCTTTTCACTACAGTGGTCAGCAAGAAAAAGGTGAACTAAACTTCATTTTAAATCTTACATTATAAAGTTTTTAGGGCTTTTTCATAGTGTGCACTTGGTTGGGTTATGTCTTCCAAGAAGGCTGTGCAGTTCACTGCTAATTGAAGGAAAAGATACATAAAGTATTGTCCTTAATTCATATGAAGGAGTCTGTGTTTGAAACAAATACATTTTGCAGTGAGAAATTATGCAAATTGAAATAGAGCCCATACTGCCCATGATAGTAACATTTCATAGACTTGTGCCTAGCTGCAATTGGCCTTTTTTTAACTGGGTGGGAGGTTTTTCAATAGAGAATATTGTTCCATCTATCTTTCTCTAGGTAGCTGTTTTCACAGTTCAGTACACTTGAGCAAACTGCAATTTTCCTCTGTAAATGCCTTTTCTGCTACAAACACTGGCAATTCATGTACTTTGGGTGCAAGAAGGACTTTCATCTAATGGTCAGAACTTAGCCATTGGGTTTTCTTGTGTGAATCAACTCAAGTTATTGTGTCCATCTTTCACTCCTCTGCTTGGAGGGGTTAAGCTGCATGAATCAGTAACAGTAGAATATTGAATTTTTTAGATGGCTTATACCACAGCATACAGAATCTCTAAAAGATGAGCCACCAGGCCCTTTGTATGTCATAAAAATAAAGCTTTTATTGGAAAATTAATTCCTATATTGGAAACTAATGGCACTCCATGCCAATCAGCAGCATTTTGATACCCAGTTTGGCATTCCTTGTTGGGGCTGTACACCTGGGGTGATATTGTCTCTCATGATATTTAAACTGACCTTATTTTAATTAAATCTGGACTGACTAGATTGGTATCTATTGGTGCTTGCTTTGGGTTGAGTATCTATAATACTATTTAATTTTTCAGGATGGTTTATTCTCATCAGCACTTGACAACACTTGCTGGAATTATCTTGCATTGCTCCAGACACCAGAAATACTCTTTGTTAATGTTTAAGCCATGGTTACACTACAACTGGGCACCTTCCCAGCTGCCTTCGTAAGCAGTAGTGTAAAATTCATAAATTCTAGTGTAAAACTGCAGCAGAGACTGGATTATTTATAAATGCTGTTTATATCATTGTGTCAGGACTCTTGCATGGGATGGGATCATGGTGTGCTTTGAGTTTTGCCCCTCTTTTGCAGTCTCTAACCTACAGGTTCCTTTTTTTCAGCAATTGGGGCTGGTTGTAATTTGTGCCCTGTCTGTACCATCACACTTACTTCCACAGTAAGTCCATTCCATAACTCCATTCTCACATGGAACAAAATAAACACCAGATTAACTAAATCAGTAAGTCTTCTGTTACTATTTCTCTATAGTTTACACTTCCAGATTTTTTCATGAGCCCTGTTGTCTGCTGTTAACTGACTTGAATAAGTTTGTGGGGATTTTTTTGTTTTGGTTTTGGATTGGGTTTTTTGTTGTTGTTTGGTTTAATGGTTTTAAGATCACTGTCTACTGAAACTGAGATTCAGTCCTAGACTTCTCATAGACCAGGGAAGGTCCTTCAACCTTTGCAGTTTTCCCACTTATTTTACTCTCTGGGGGTAGCACTTATTTTGGCACAGCATCTGCAGTGCTCAGTCTAGAAGGAAGTGGTTTGAACTTAAAAATTCCCTTTGACAAGGCAAAGGCAACTGTAATCCTGAAAAGTGCCAGGTCTGTATCAATTGTGTTGCTTTCAGGATTCATCTTACATCTGGCATAAGATATTTATGGGGTGGATGGAAGCTCTTGTACTTTCCCTCTTACCCAGGAGAGGGCTGCCAGCTGTTAACTGCAGAATGGATTTTGTGGTGATTTCAGATGTACTTCTTAGAGAGTGCTGTGCAACTAGGCTAAATATCAAAATTGCTTGCATATTAACCATTTTGATAAAACATTTTATAGAATTGTTAAGCTTGGAAAATACTTCTAAGATCGTCAAGTCTGGCCATTAAAAAATTAAAAGTGAAGGCACAATAATAATAAAACCACAGAAGACTGATGTAGAACTGGTGTGATTTTAAATATTTGTTTAGAAAATGATTAGAATACCCCAAAACAGGAGTGTAGGAAACTGTTATAGGCCTATCTCCAGTTTAACAAAATTATTCCAGATGTTGTTTGCTATTGGGGTTTCAGTTTGCTTTGCTTTTTTGGCTACCAGTTCTAAGTGGAAAATGAGTCCATTAAACATGGAAATGGTTGTAATGTATACATTGTCTAGGAGATTTTCCTCACATATTCCTGATTTTTAAGGAATTAGAACAGCCCTGCTGAGAAGGACTTGGAGATGCTGGTGGATGAGAGGCTGGACATGACCTGGCCATTTGCAGCCCAGAAAGTCAAACCTGTCCTGAGTTGCATCACCAGCAGGGTGGGCAGGCTGAGGGAGGGGACTCTGCCTCTGCTCTATCCTGGTGAGATGTGGATACTGGTGAGAGTCAGGGAAAAGAGCAGTCTGAGTTTTCCCAAGCTACTCAAAGGAAAACAGAAGGGAAAGAATTAATAACAAAGTTTAGCACCTGGTGTTGTGGACAGGAGGAGTGTGTGAGGAACGTGATATTTTGGTAAAAGCATGTTTACAGGAGCTGTTGCCTTCCTTGGACCAATGAGCTTATTCTATCCTTGGTTCAGCAAACCAGTCTATAAAAATGTGTCTACTTCTATAATAAATGGCTTCTTCTGCTTTCTGGAAGAAGTCTGTGTTGCTGTGTCAAATACTGCATCCAGCTCTGTGGTTCCCAACATAAGAAGCACATGAATCTGCTGGAGCAAGTCCAGAGGAGGCCACAGAGATGCTCAGAGGGCTGGAGCACCTCTGCTCTGGAGACAGGCAGAGAGAGCTGGGGTGTTCACCTGGAGAGGAGAAGGCTCCAGGAGACTTTCCAGCAGCTTCCAGTGCCTCAAGGGGCTAAAAGAGAGGTGGAGAGGGACTTTGGACAAAGACATAGAGTGACAGGACAAGAGGGAATGGCTTTAAACAAGAAGGCAAGTTTAGATTGGATATTAGGAATAAATTGTTCCCTGTGTGGATGGTGAGATCCTGGCACAGGCTGCTCAAAGAAGCCATGGATGCCCCATGCCTGGAAGTGCTCAAGACCAGGTTGGATTTGGGCTTTGAGCAACCTGATCTAGGGCAGGGGGTTGGACTAGAAGAGCTATAAATGTCCCTTCCAACCCAAACTATTCTATGATTTTATAATTCCATAATGTGTTCAAGCTCTTGTGCTGCTCCCAGGACTCATGAGTGAGACCTTCAGTGAGCCACAGACATTGGAAACATCAGATTCTACAGAGCCTGGGGGAGGCAGGGAAAGAAAAGAGAAGGAGGAGAATTGCATGGTGTGCCTGCAGTGTTCAGAGCAGGGCTTGTGCAGAGGACCTGAAGCCTGTGTGACATCATACTGAAAGCTGCTGGACTGAGTAAATACAGTGAAGTTCTGAAAACTGATCATTTAAAAGCAATTTCATAAGAGGCTGTGTAGCATCTCTCTTGTTGTCTTCAGGTTGCAGGAAAGCTTCTGTAAGCCTTGATGTGGGACCTGAAAGCCATCACACTGTTGGTTTACAGCTCCCAAACTGTGCTTCCCCCCAGGGTGAGTCTGTTTGAAAAGCCACCTGTGCTGAGCTGCTGGGCTCAGTAAATCTGCCCAACTGAAGCTTTCTGTTGTGGGCTGTTGTTCTGTGGGATAGAGTAGAGACCAGGGCCCTCCAAACCTTGAATTCTGTCTGATTTCTCTTACTTTTAGTTTTGTGAGTACAAGAGGAAAGTTGAAAAGCCCTGAAAAATAATGTAGTCTGCTTTTTCTTTCTGGTTTCTTTTTGAATTTGTATTTTGTGGTTGATTGCAATCTTGGCTCTAGATTTTTTCTGCTACTGCTAAATTATTAATCTGGGTAATCAGGACCTGAGCTGTCAAGTAGTTTAGTTAATCCTCTGACAGACAAACTTAACTAAAGAAAGCTGAGCAGGGACATGTAGGTGCCAGTAACGATTCATTGGTCAGAAGTCCCAGGAACCTCAACCCAAAGTCCATGAGAATTCAGTTTTAAGTTCAAAGTGTACATGGGGTTCTTGTTTCAGTCCCCTTTCCTAAACTCTTCCAGTCCTTATTTGAGACTGATAATGCCTCTGCTTTCTTCAGTGGCTCTCTTTTCTCTCTCAGATCTGACCTTTCCTCTGGATTTCTGCCACTCTGTCACAGAGGGCTGTGCAAATTTGGCCAGAGTCATTTATTACTAGGGCACCCTTGCTCCATATGCTCATATAGACCTCCTTTTCTTAGGAAGTCAGTCTAAAAACACTTAGAAAACTTCCCAGCAGATGGAAAGGCCATGATGTAGTACTCTACTTGTACACCATGAACACACTAATTGAAGGGGAATAAGTGCCAATTGACTCAATTTTGAAAAGAGTTGCACTTTTGGAAGTCAGGAGGAGGAGATTGAACATCTCTGAAAATTGATTGAACATCTCTGAAAATACTGAAAAGGCATAATTTGGCAGAACAAGGAAACGGTTTTGGTTTGTTCAGTGATCACTCCCGAATGTGTACATGAACTCTGTACTCTGCTAGCCCACCCATTGGAAAGTGGTTGCAGAAACTGTGTTCCAAACTAAGGTTCNCTCCCAAATGTGTACATGAACTCTGTACTCTGCTAGCCCACCCATTGGAAAGTGGTTGCAGAAACTGTGTTCCAAACTAAGGTTCTTCGTGTCAAATGTGAAAGATAAGATCCCAAATAAAGTTTTCTTGTCACATTTCCATTAAAAA
Source organism: Buphagus erythrorhynchus (assembly GCA_013400855.1). Lineage (NCBI taxonomy): Eukaryota > Metazoa > Chordata > Aves > Passeriformes > Sturnidae > Buphagus > Buphagus erythrorhynchus. The sequence goes on from VZTT01070473.1 coordinate 23,763, forward strand.
TGATGCATCTATGATGTAAATGCTGCAAATGAGACATAGCAGATTCTCATCTAGCAGAAATGACTTAGAGCTTTAATTTAGGTAAACAATAACCAATTTACTAAGGTCATAAATAATGGTTATTGTTCATGTGTTCCCTGATCTCCTTGTTCCTGGCCTTTCACATTTGTGCCAGTAGTTCTTTACATTTAAAGTACTAAGCACAGAGATTGATGATGTTATTTATTCTTTACTTGAATACATCTTTTTTCACTTCTTAGAAACAAATGTCAGTAATGAAATCTAATTCTGCTTATCTGTTCCTCCCACTAAAGCCACCAAAGCACTACAATTCTGATTTGAGAAACAAATGGAGCCACAGATCTTTGTCACATCTGAGCAGAAAATCTTTCAGACCTTCCTGGACACCCCTTGGAGAGCACAGTGTCCAGGGCAGGTGTGAGCATTCCTCTCTGCAGCCCCAGCAGCACTAAATTAGATCTGTTTTTTGTCTGGAAAACTTGTGTGCTGCTTGGCTTTGTGAAAGAACTGCTCTATACATAAAGGACAAGGTAAAACTGTGTACATGTAGAGCACAAAACCAAGGTTAGAGCTGCTGTTTAAAACTGAGCCTGAATGGAAGACTTGCATTTCAATTTTGGCTCTGTCCTTGGTTCACCAGGTCACCTGGATTAAGCAGCTCTTCCAAGGCCTCTTATTTCAGCTACAAATGGTGCAGAAAGGGATTCTGGCAAATTCTCCTGCCCATGCTGTGCCCCTGAAATATATTGCTGCTGCCACTTCCTTTCTCCTGAAGGTTACCACTCCTTGGACATCCTTGTGTCCCTGTGTCTGCTGTTCTCCCTCACAGGCAAATAGATCTGCTGAAACTCTGCATAAAGGGCAGCCAGAATTAGAGGGAGGTAAGGCCACCCTTCTGAGGGAGCAGGAATAAAAGGAAATGCCTGCAAGCAGTGGAATTGCTTGTTCAATAAACACAGTGGAGCCCAGATACTCATCTCTGAACACAGCTGTCACACTCATTGCTGTGTGAAGGGTGTCATGTGCAAAATAGTGTCACTATTTTATAGTTCTTTTTCCTATTTATGACTTTTTATACATTGGTTTCATGACTGGCTGCAGTATGTGAATAATTTGTGGCAAGAACCTAGTTCACAATCTGCCTGAAAAAGTCCACAAGTGAAACAGAGCATCTCAGAGTGAAGTGAGCAAGAAGTTGTTTCCACGGTGGGAGGTTCTCACCAAAGGAAGGGAGAACCACTGAATCACCTCGTGTGCCCTGAGCTTGGGCTGTGGTTTCAGTGAGGCACACAGGGAGCACCAACACCTGCCAAGTTAACCCCACTGTTGGCTTATGAGCCATGTCCTTGTCACATCTAACCTGATAACTTTCCCAAGCGTGTTTCCTTAAAGATTGAGAGGCAATTCAACCAAAATCACTACAAATGACCCCAATACAACACCTTGTGCTGCATCTCAAATGTGCCATTTATCTGTGGAACCAGATCACAGTGTGAAACAGTTGTTTGAGCAAGTCAGAGAGCTATTATAGCTTAATTAAATTAAATTAAGGGCTTTTTTCAGCATGGAGCTTCTGGCCAGCACTGCCATCCCACACCACAGAAGCTGACAGTGCTTGATGGCTGCATTTATCTGCCAGAACACCAAGAGGAAAGCACCAGGGTGAGGACAGGATTTGTATTCTCTTCCCACAAGCTTCTCCTGTGATTTACAACTTACCACAAGTGTGGTGCCAGATGAGCTCTTCCAGCTGCAGCCTTTTTTAACCATAACATCTTGTAGCTGCTGGTTCTTCTGGACATCCAGTGGTGGAAATGGCCTGAGGGAGGAGGTCAGAGCCCTGCCACATCTGCTGGTGTCTCTCCAGCTGTTCCTGTTTCCCATCCTGCTTCTGTTCTCAGAGCAATGTGTTGAGCAGCCAAGCATGGTATCTTTTTAACCCTGACCAGCTGTAACAGTTCTTGATCATACCCTAAAACAGGTGTCACAAAATAGTCACAAAAACCCCCAATGAACAGGAAACTATAAATAAGTGCAGTGCTTATCTGTGGGACAGCCTTGGAAAAGGAGCACCAAGTGTCCTTCATCTCCCTTTCAGAGCTTAATTTACAGTTTAAAGCAATGAAGTGCTATTTCAACCAGGTTGGGTTTTGGTTTGTTTTTCCTGGCGAAATGAAGGTTTAGGTGTTGATTCGTATTGAATTTAAGAAAATCCTTCATTGATTTCAGAGGGTTGCAGGAAACTGCCTGCCCAGATTTGCTCCTAGGAGTGTGCTGTCAGCCACTCCTGCTCCAGGGTGGAACACTGAGTGTGGGCATAAATCCTAAATCAGAGTTTCCACTGACTGACATATCCAAAGTTTCCAGGGACTGACATATCCACAAGTCCTGAACACCTGTGGGAGCCCACCTTGCCCAATGTCTTGGTGCCACTTGTCACACGGTTGGGCTTCATTGCAGAATTGGCACTTAACACCACGTGGCAAAACCACAGATCCTCAGGTCACAGACCTTTCCTTCCTGCATTGACAGGCTCATGTCCTTGCTGTTTCTGTTCTTGAGATATGAAAATCTGAAATAAAACTAGATTCTCAGTGGGAGGATTGTGAAAGAAGTAGTACATTGTGGGTTTTTTCTCTGTGACAGTTGTGGAGAAAACTGAAAATCTGTTTGTGTGGGAGAGGGGAGATTTAAAAGACACCTTTAAAGTGAAGTAGGATTCCTTAGAATTAAGGATGAAACAGTTCCCAACAGTGTTCTGAGCACTAACCTAACAAACAGTTGAAATGAAGCTGTTTTCCCTAAACCTAAGTGCTAGATGTTTCCAAACCATCTGCATTATAAATTCAAGCTCCAAAAACTGAACCACAGTTACCAATAATATCATGATGTGTGAGAAATACATTGGCTGTGATACCTCTTGCATTTAGGTAAGCTTTTTCCTTCAAAATGTTTCTTTTTGGAACTGTATTATATCTGTCTATATGTGTAGCTTCTTTAGGTGATGGAAGGTGCTAGAAGGTCTCCCTGGAGCCTTCTCCAGGCTGAACAATCACAGCTCTCTCATCCTGTCTCCATAGCAGAGGTGCTCCAGCCCTCTGAGCATATTCATGGCCACCCACTTCAGCAGATCCACATCCTTCTTATGTTGGGGTAGAGCCAACTGCTGTGCTTAAAAAAAATGCAACAAATCATTTTGCCTTGCTCAGCTTCACCCCAGTAATGCTCCCTCTCTTGCACTGCACTCCCCATAATGCTGCAACACCAGGAAACTGCATTTCTCTCTGAACAAATGAGTCTCTCAGTCTGGGCAAAGTGGTATGTGACCACTGAAATGTGACACTTCTCAGCAGCTTGCAAGATCTGGCTCTTTTGCCCACTTCTTAGGGGCCAGTACAAGTTTGGGTGCTGCAGTTTCCTGCAAGCCCAGGTCAGGGCACTGTGGGCTCAGCTCCTGTGGGTTCCTCTCAGGCAGCACCTGGGCTCACCTTCAAAGGCAACATCTGTGCATGCACAGAGGTCCCTGGGCCCAGTAGCTCATGTCAGTGGTGCTCATGGTGCAGAGACCTCAGCACCCCTTGGGAAGGCACCTTTTTCACCTGTATTGTGTGTAGTGTTCAAATTTGAGTGTGTATCAGCAATTTCTTCCCACGTGAGCTCCATCCCTGCTCCATGCTGTCATGCTCAGCATGGAGAAGGACAACTGGGAAGCTGATATGAAATCAACACCATGATGATAGAGTTGTATCCTGCAAAACAGCATCAGATCCCATCATATTCATATAAAGTCTGCATTTTGGACCATCTCTGAATGGCCAGCAGCTGGCGTTGCTGGCATTTGTGCCTGTTCAAGCACTTAGAGTCCTGTGAATTTTTTTTAAAGTCTTTGCATGTCTCTTCCCTGCTCAGTTATTTCATGTCACTCTCTGAGGATATCACAGCCTAAAGAAGGAGATGGACTCATTTCCTTAGAATTGCCCTTGAAATGAGGGGATTTTATGGAAGTGGCTTTGCTTTCAGAAAAATCCCTCTCAAATCAGATGGGGAAGGTGATGCCAGCTGTTCACTGCCTGCCTTCTGGCTTGTTTACAGCTCTTTTTACTACTTTTTTTTTTTCCTTGTCTCAACAAGTGAAGAAATCCAACCGCAGGCAGTCAGGGGTGCTGGGTGCCAACCCCAGAGCTGTGTCTGTGGTGGAGGTGTTGTGTCACCAGCCCCAGCAGAGCCAGCCCTGCAGCTGCGAGCAGGGGGATGCACACCCCTGCACAGCCTGACTTGCATCTCTCACTCTGTGCTGGAAGCAGAGAGAAGCACCAGCTGGTGAAGGGAGGGAGGCTGGGACAGCCCCCCAAGCTGGTGTCCATCTCTACCTCACCCTGTGCCCTTACCCACTCTCCAATGCTCATCCCACAGCTGCACCACCTCTGCTTATGGTTTCACTGTTCTGGCAGCTAGCTGGGTTAAGATTACTGATGAGGCTTCTGATGAAGTGTGAAGGAAGTGAGGACACACCACTGCTGTTGTGGTGGTGCTTTCTCGTTCATTGGTGGGTGTGCTGTTAAAACAAATGAACCTTTGTTTCTTTCTCTTATTTTAACAATTTTTTATAGAGTTTCTGATGCCGTTTGCTTAGACAAGCATAGGCAAGCAGGCATCTTTGTAGCCTTACTGCAACATTTGCTCAGGGAGAGTAAGGATAACTTAAGGGGTTTTAAGGCAGATATTTTCCCCCCATACCTCCTAGTCTGCACTATTCCAAGTAACTTCATGCCTTTCTATTCTCTTTCCAGATACCTGTGACTCCTATCCACTAGTGAAGATGCTGAGAGCAACTGGAGGAAAGAAGGCATTTTGATTGTCCCATGCTGTTGAAGGCCTAATTTGTAGTTACCATTAATTACATGACCATTAATTACTTAATTACAGTCTTTTGTTAGCCTTGCCAAATTCAACAGTCACATTAATGATAGGTATCTCTCCAAACTGGAATTTGTTTCAATTATGTTTTATTTTTAAGGAGATGAGTGAACCCACAAGAATTCCCTCTGCAGGATACATCTTCAGTAATTTCACCACTCCTAAGAGTAAACTAACACCCTGTTGAGTTATTCATGACCCTTTCAGCCAGGCTGATGTAGATCTGATCACTTCCTGAGGCTGTTGTGAAGAATAAATCAAGCATCTCCCTTCATGCTGAGCGCTGGCACATCACAGAAGGTGTCTGAGACTCTATGAAAGAGAAAAAAATCATCACAAACCATAATCTGTTCCATATCCCAGATGAGCTACCCAGCATTTTAGCTCTCAAATCAATTCTCCTTATTGTGCCTCTCAGTATTCATGGTCTTCCTTATTCCTCTGCCTAAAGCTAATTTCTTCCATCATGCCTATACACAACAAATTGTGTTCAGCCAGGTTATATCACTGCACTTTTATCACTGTCCCTGGGGCTTTCTCACTTCTGAAGGATGATCTGGAGTGACAGTAACACTTCAGAAGCAAGAAAAGTGGTGTTAAGGAAGGTGGAAAGCAGCTGGTGCAGGAAGGGGTAAAAGTTGGAGATGTGAAAGAGGGAAGAGAGAGAAGGAAAGACTAGAAAAAGAGCCATGGCCAAGCCTCAGGTCTGAAAAGCAAAGTTTACACCAGAGAGTGACTGTGGTTAAAATGCTGATGATGGGTTTGAAAGGCAGCTCTGACAGAGAAATCTGCCCAGCTGGCCCTGCCCAAAGGGGTAAGAAATGAACCTTGATAGTCTTTAGGGCTTCAGAGGCAGAACCCCCCTAAAAAAAGCTCCAAGCTTTGTTGAACATTTTTCTGAAAATACAATGCTATAGTCTATTTGGGGAGGGGAAATCAAAGTCTGAGCTTTTTCTGAGCAACGTGTGTGCTTGTGCTTGTGCTCAGGTACAAGCCTAGCCAGGGAAACACCCAGGTAAAAATTCCTTCTGCATTTGATTTGAGCCTGTGTGGGATGTTTAGACTCAGGGTAGCTGTGAAGTCCTTACCCCAGGGCTGGCTCTGGAGATGTCTCCATGCAGCCATGATCAGATATCTCCACCCAGCCACTCACCTGTGCTCTGGGGGAGATGGAGACTCCATGTCTGCTCAAATGAAGTGACTGCTGTGACATTTCTGTGTGACTGCAGGCCACCTTCCAAAACCACCAGCATCCTTTGCTGCAGCAGGAAATGTCCATCACACCAGGTACACAAGAGAAATAACAGAGAAGTATCTCTACATTCTAATGAGATATATCCAGAGATCAGCACTTACCTTGTCTTAAATTATGTGTTTGGTACACTTCTGTCCCATATGGGCATTTTTTTATACTCCTAAAAGGACCCCAGCAGGTCTGGGGTTCCACCAAGTCTTCTTTTTACATCACTTTGTTCAGGTTGAGTCAAAACTGCTTCTCAGTAGCACCTTAACCCCTAATTTTCAGAATTTAATCTGAATTACTGCCATGGGGCCAGGTCAGTGGGGCTAGTGACCTGCTCACAGCCTGACACAGAGGCAGCCAGGCTGGGCTAGAGCTGAAAACTACCTCTGATCTGCCTAGTTGGAGCTGAGGGAAGCCAGAGCACAGTGGATGGATGGGGGGCTTCCACAGGCTACAGCTCACTGTACTGCACAGAGCTCACTCTGTCCCAAAGCAGAGAGGATGGGGACAAAAAGATCAGGGAATAAACCCAGTTGTTACCCATTTGTACCAGAAGAGCAGGCAGGTTTGGGTAGAATCTTTTCTGGGACCTACTGAAAGTGCTGGAAAAGCAGCAGTCCTGAAGTCCTGTCCCCAGACTGCAGCCCCAAGTGTGTCACAGCCACAGCAATTGTGCTGCTACTGTGAAAACAGCTCTCCTTGGTTTGTGGTGACAAACAAATGACACTAGAGGGGGAGAAACGTCATAGTTCTCTAAACTTTGCCAGCCCACGTGCACACAGCTGCTGGCTGTGCAGGGGGAGCAGCTCAGTGCAGCTGCAGAGGATGCATGTGCAGGGGTCTGTGCTCAGCTGAAACCTGTGTGTAGGTGCAGGAACCCCTTTCCCTATGGCTATTCCATCATCCCAGGGCTAATCCCTGCTGGGCCACACTCACAGTGCATGTCTGGGATTCAAGAGTGGATAATGGGAATTTTCTATGGTTTCTTTTTCTGTGCTATACAGTTCCAAAACAGGTTTAAGGGGTAAAGGCTTTGTATAAAAGGGTAATTATGCACTGGGAAATTAGTTCTCATGAAACATGTGAGGTGTTAACAAATAAGAAAGGTGCTTTAACCAAAATAACCATGTGTTTTCTGTGAGGTTTTGTGATGGGGAAACTGAAGGCAGCAGCAAAGAACAGAGAGGATCTGGTAATGGCCCTTTCCCAGCCAGGTTGGGGGGGTGAAGGGAGAGTTCAACTTCCCATCTCAAGGGTGAAGGGGGTGTGTTTGTGGTACTTGGAGAGGAAAAAATTGATTTCTGTGGGTTTAGACCATGATTTATTTATTTGTTTTTTTCGTGAGCTCAGTTATAATGTATATTTCTAAGGGGAAGTGTCTTTATGAAAGTTTTGCATTTCTTTAAAACACCTATGCTGCAGCAACACAATATTTCTTTGCACTTCTCAGCCTGGTGATTGTGAAAAGTGGGGTTTAAATTAATTTCTCACTTTTCACTTGGTTTCTGCAGGGTTAAAGGACTTTATTTATTTCAACCTCAATTGCAAAGGGTTTTTTGTCTCTATAACCCCCCCACACCCTGCCCCATTCTCAGAGAGTGCAGCACCTCTGAGATGAAATTGAACATGGGCTGGAAATGAGGTGGTTAATTTAACTTTTGAAATTGCCCATGTTTTAAAATTGTTTTCACTATACCCCCTATATGTATTTTGAGGCTCTTTCTGTGTTCAGAGGCAGGGGAGAGATGCAAGGTGAGGAGAGGCAGCATGAGAGAGGAGAGTGAGTTTGTGCATCAGCTCAGAGCCCCATTCTGCAGCCCAAGGCAGAAATCTTTGTGTTTGAGTGAATATTCTGCAGACAAAAAGCAAGTGAGAGATCTGGGCTTATAAAAGAAAAATAACCCACACTTTTTTCTTTTTACCAGGATATCTCTTTCCCAGTGTAGCCAAAAGTACAAGCCTGGGTAGTGAGTGAGAGGCAGTGATTGAATAGACAGCCCATTCTCTAACAGAAAGATTTATTAAGTACATGCACAACTAAGCAAAACAAAGCAAAGCAGTGATGTCCAGGCTCCAAAAACAAGATCTCACCAATCCGCTGGCCAGACGTGCAGGGAGTCTTGGGAACCTGGAGGTGGTGCTGCAAAGGTCCATGTGGATTCAGCTCCTCAAAGTCCATGGTGATTACAGGGTCTTCTGTTCTGCTCATCTTTTGCCATCTTTCCAAGTCTTTGAGGCTATTCACACCCCTGCTGTCTTCAATGGGTGCTTTTCCAAGCTCAGGTGTTACATTTCCTTCTCTTTCCTTCCAAAGGCATTGTCCTTGGCTTTCCTTACCCCCATCTCCCTGGTTAAATGATGCCTTGAGCTTCAGCTTTCATATTTTTTTAGGTTCTCTGCTGTCTTAGTGTGTGACTCTGAACTGTTGCAACCCTGGGAACCAGAAGTTTTGAAGTTTCTATGCTGTCAGGAACTGACCCCCAAAAGAACACTGAGGCCTTGGAGAAGGCTTCCAAAATTGAATGATAGAACTAGAATCGTTGGTGTAGTTTCAATAGAAGTGTGGTATCGCATGGTGAAAAATTTAGAATTTAGAGTTTTAGAATATAGCAACATATAAAGGGCAAGATGGTGATTTTAGGGTGGAAGTTTCTTTTTTTCTTCATGGGTCTAGGTGGGATCTTGTTTAATTGGATAGAAAATACAGGTGTTTTGTCATTGGGTCAAAAGTAAAAATAATCTAGGTATTAGTTTTTAATTGGACAATTAAGCATCAAAAGACCTTGTAACTAGAGAGATATATTGCCATTTCTTCATTTTTGGCTTGTTAGCTAGAAGTGCTGTAGCACTCACTGTAACATAGATAAGAATTAATAAACATCTGAGTCCAAACACGAAATTCTGTCTCTTGTGCTTTTAAGCCCAACTCTGACTGAAGAGAAAAAAGAAGATGTAAAACACGGTACTGAACTTCNGTAAAACACGGTACTGAACTTCATGTAAAGTGTT
>VZTT01070474.1:1818-15703 GCA_013400855.1 Buphagus erythrorhynchus
ACAAAGGGCAAGATGGATGACACAGGTAATTGCAGGCTCATTAGTGACATCTATTTTTGGTAAAACACTGAAACACCAAAAGGGGATTGAGTTGATAAAGAACTCAGAGATAGGAAGGGAATTACTGCCAGTCAGCATGTTTTTATGGATAGCAGATCTTGTCAGATATCCCATTCAACCTTTTGAGATCATACATTTCACTAATGGAAGCAACTGTACAGATGCAATAATCTGAGACCTCTATAAGACATGCACTTCTGTTTACCACCATCCAATATCAGTGAGATATATATATCAATGGAGTAAAATCGACCTTAAAATGAGGAAAAATCACTGAATGGAAATTCACTAGCAGGGGCCATGAAAAACTGGTACTAACTCCAATGCAATTCAGCATTTTCATGGGTGGTCTGTGATTATTAATTCCCACTGACCACACTCTGGGGCTTGCACAGACACACATATAGATATCACTGTAGACCAATACAGTTAGAGATTGGGTCTTAAAAAGCAGCATTAGGAAGGGATTTATGTATCAGAGTGTGTAGGTAATTTAAAGGGAGTTTCATCTCCATCTTTCATTTCTCTTAAAAAACCTAAAATACATAAAGAAAGGAGTATTGAGTAGAAATGTGTTTTAACCTCTAGACTGAAGCTGATTAAACCTCTAATCATTGATCTGATGTTCACTTTCTAAGAAGAAGATTGGAAAACTGAAATACCTAGGGTGAAAGAAGCTATAAAAATGAGAGCTTGCAAAAATCCTTATTATGAGATGAGATACATTTGAAGATCTTTTTTCATTTCTTTTAAGTGAGAATACTGGAGAAGGATCATGGTGTGCAAATACCTTCATGAAGAGAAAATAGAGACACTTAACAATACTTAAATTTAGCAAAGAACTGGATTTCAAGATCCAACAGCTATGTAATGTTTAGATTCAACTTCCCTTTAATTCACACTGGGCAGGTGCCAAATATCAGTTAAATTTTTTTAAAAAAAACCTTTAAAAAAAAAAGCCTTGTAAATAGGGGTTCATTGTCTCTGGTTAAGGTCTGGACTCTTTTCTTCCAAAAGATCCCTTTTTAAGGCAGTTCCTGTGTTCTCTTCTATAAAGGGAATTTCTTAGTTGGGCAAATGGCTGTGCTAGTTGCCATCACAGACCACACCACTTCCCAAAGGACCTGCAGGACATGCTGTGGAACAGGTTAGTACCACAGGAATATCCAAACACCACCTTGACAAGAGGGCTAGCTGCACATAACATTGTGTCTTCAATGACTAAATAAGGATAAAAGAGCTTTGAATTAAAAAAAATTCTTAAGATCATTTCAGTACCATCTCACAGTTCATTTATGAGGATATTTCCAGCCTTTTCTTCTTACCACCATGAAGATATTTTCCCTATCACTGTCAGGTGACAAATGTTTTTTAAACTTTCAGGAAGGCAGCATTCCTGCCTTATGTGTCTATCTTTTTCAGGTGAGATGGACAAAATGGAATAAAAAAGAGAAAAGGTTATTTTAAAGTGCAAATGAAACAGAAACCTCAAAAGGCTCAAGTATAAACATATAAAGCAAGAATCTTACAAACTAACTCAGGCAGCCTGCTCTCTTAGCAGAGACAGCATTAAAAAATGTTGGTAATATGAGAAGCAGATGGATTTGGGAATACTGGAGGAGCAGATGGGGAGGACTGGTAACAGGAAGTCTGCTGTGGGAGGACAGCTGAGAGGGCAAGCTACTCTTACACACAAGGCTGTGGAAATGGTGGCAAGCTGCTCACACCTGATGCAGCACCAGGTGAGGAGCCTGCAGGGACACATGAAAGAGGGAGGGGATGTGATCGAGCTGATGAGGAAGGGAAGAGTTCAGCAGATGCATTCATATTCACTGGGTTCTGCTTGTTTTGGGAGTGCTAAAGTAGTGGATGTCCCAAAACTCAGGGTCACATAAAAGCAGACCCCGCAGTTCCGTGTGGATTTAAAAAAAAATCAGTTGGCTCACACCAGCAGTATTGCTCATTGTTAGGTTTGGGAACAGATGTTTAATTGATGAAAATCAGAGGAGCTATATGAATTTCAGTAGAAATATGGCGGCTTATGATTACTGGCAGCTTTAGGCCTGTTTGTCATTAACTAACACCTTATCGTCAACAAATAACATACTTTGTATATTTACAGCACTAAAGATTTTTAGATTGAAAAAGTTATTTCCCTGTCAAAATGAGCTAAGTTAGCTGATGTTTACTGCCTTTCTCAGTTCTGTTGCTGCCATTAACACTGATTTTCACTGGCTTTAGCTTGGTAAATATTTGGTATTTTATCAAGTATTATGTCATTCTCAGTACATGGTTCATAATCTTGTTGCTTAAGTTTCTATGGCATGCGTTAGTCAATTGGAGATTGACATATGAGTTTGATTTAGGTTAAAAAATATGAACCAGAGCAGAGGATGAAGAATTCAATTTATAACCACCAAAATTGCAAGGAAAATACAACCGAGAACAATGTTGGCATTCCTCAAAATAGTAGATATATGTGTGGTTGTGGTTAGGAATGGGAGGGCAAAGGGGAGGATTTTCCAAAGGAATGGAATAGAAATTTTACAGTGGTTTGTCTAGCCCTTCTATTCATAGAGTTTGTTAACTCCCTAAATAAAGTCAGTACAGAAGATCATTTGCATTTTAAATAATGGGTTTTGCCTAAGACTCTTAACTGATTTTATTAAACAAATGAGTAAATAATTAGGTACAAAAGACAACTAAAGGATAAAAATTCATATTAGCAAAGCATCTCCAAATTGTAAGGCTACACCACACAATCCTCTGGGAAGCATTGCAAAAGCATTTCAAAATCTGCTCATTTTCTCATTTCCTTAATCTTTGATTCTTTCTTCCAGTCTCTGCACTAACAGGGTGAATTTTACTTTATTTAAAGCTTTTCTGAAGAGAAGGCTTCCCTAAACACTACTAACTGAAATTTCCCAAACTGGCCTTGCTCAAGTCGTCATTCACACACACAAAAGTACAGACAACACAAGAGAATAAATTGTCACCTGTTTTCAGCAGTAATTTCTAAAAACAAAAGAGACCAAGGGTAAGGAGACAGCTGCCTAATAAATGGGCTTAATTTTGTTTCTCTCTTTACCTGTGGCACAGGCAGCCTTGTTCTTTCCTCTTATTTCCTCTTCTTTCCCTCACTGACAACATCTCACTCTTCATCTATGCATTGTACAAATTTTCAATTCAAAAAATAGGCAAAAAAAGCTAGAGATTGGGGTTTGCCTTCCTTATCCTCACCCTTGCCTGTGTAACAGAGACCATGAAGATTTTTCCTCCCTTTTCCTGGTATTTTTATTCCATCTCCTTTTCCAGATTTCTTATTCAGTTGGGTTTTTTTCCTTACTGTTCAGCTATAACCCCACTGTTAAACCCACAGCATCTTCTTAAACCTGGCAAGAACCAGTAGTTCATTTATTGATGATTTCTCCCATTAGATCACCTCATGAGACTTCCTGACATTGAATTTCACTCCAGAATTCTCCATCAAGCTCCATCCAAGCTCTCTGGAGGCCAAACACTGTGCCACAGGCCTTAAATCAGGGAGACATCAATACACCACCATTTCCTGAGGCTCCTGGAGTGGCAGAGAATTGATCAAATGTGCCCAGGATATCCTCTCAGGCAACGTGTTCTGGGGAGGCCATTCCTTTTCCATTTGTACTGATAAAAGTCTTTCCCAAAGCTCTTCAGCTTGTGAGGAAGAGATGCTGAACAAATATAGAGGGATCAGAGTGGCAATGAGAATCAGAGACAAGTTGTATTTTTCTCTACAGGAATTCCTCTCTGCTTCTCATCTCTGCTCAATCACCAGACTTTGTCTCTGCTCCACTTTTGAACAAGCTGAGCAGCAGGAGATAAGTAACTTAAAACTTTAAAATCTCATACTCTTGTCATTTTTACTTAGGTCTAAAACTAAAACAAATGAATGCATTCACTCTGAAAACCTTATTATGAGTAACTATCCAAATACATGTGGTTACACAGTCAAATGGAAAGGCTGAGGTTTTTTTAAAAATACAGCTCATTTTGAAAGAGAAACAAGCTGTTTGTTACATGGATGAGGATCACTACCCATTTTGAAAATGTGCAATAAACAAAGGGTACTGGCAGGCAACAGCAGCAACTCTGCTCAGGAAATGTCTTAAAATATTAATAACTGCATACACCTAGATGAAAAAACAACATCACATCTGCTCATGCCATTATAAAGTCATAGAAATGCATTTGTATCAGACACTTAAAGCTTCCTGCTTGTCTTCTTCCTGTTCCACATTGATTCCATAATGCATTGGCATTGCTGAGTAAGCTCTTGGGAAGTACAACCAAATATAGTTTCAGAAGCTAAAGAGATCAAATAGAGTCTGATCTAGTTTGCAATTATGGCAATAAACAACACAAAGAAAAATACCTCCTGAAAGAATTGTTTTTCTATGGAAATCCTAGCCATGCTTCTTTTTGATTCTAGGGAAAAATGTCAATATTGAAGTAGCTTAACTTAGTGGAAACATTTAATTCTCATGAGTGTAGCTTTATAAGAGGTCTAGAATGTCCTGGCTAATAAATGTCTCAGGTCAGATTAAATAAATCAGAGTGACAGCATTGTAATGGTTTAATTTTATAATCTGCATATAAACTTAGAGCACTGTAGTAGCCTTATTCTGATTTATTTATGCCTGTAGAAAGATCCATACATTTAGCATCTCACAATTTAATCAAGCTAGGAAAACAAAATCCTGCATGCTACATTAGTATTCATTATACAGCTTAGTATTAGGTTCAGCCAGAGTTTCTAAATACTTCCTTTCCATGGTACCTGAACAGATATGAGGCATTCTCTAGGCCTCTACTCTTAACTCACAGAGAAAAAAAAATCAGAAAATAACTGGACATAATGGAATGGGATACAAATATGAAGTGAAATTCTTAATATTCTTAGTGTTTGGGAGCTAGAATAGCACTCTAAATATGAAAGATACGACTGGATTATAAAATTAAGAAGTAGAACCACAAGCATTTTTCATTTTTAGGACCAACAGAAAGGGATTCATGCTAATTGCTACGCAGTCTCTTCAGTTTCCATTTCCAAGCTCTAAATGTCCCATCAGACAAGACCCATCCTGGAATATAACCACATCCCTCCATTCCTCACCTTTTACAAACAAGTCAGCCACAACGAGGAATTCCCATAAGAAGTTCCATTCCTATGAAACCCACAAAGGCTTTAGATTGTGCTGGGAAACCATGGCCACTGAGACAAAGAGCCTTCTTCAAATAAACTACATCAGATCTGTTAACACACCTCTTCCCAGCCTCTCTTCCAACCCCATGAACCAGGAATTACTTCTGACTTTATGCATACTTGCAATTTTGGCATCTTGATAGATACATCAGAGAATCTTTTCTGTTCTTTCTCATGTTGTTTGTAGACTCATACTGCCTAAATTTTTGCTGCAACACTTACTATTTCCAGAATAGTCATAACCTAAGAATCTGTGCAGAAGTCACCTTTCCCTATGTCTTCCCAGAGGCTTGGGCTAGAACTGCCAATAACGCATTCCCTTCTCTTTCCCCCAGATTGTTTGATATCCTAGGATATTTCTTGTTAGCAAAAGGGCTCTTCCTCAGAAGCATCCCTGGGAAGCAGTATTCCTGCACAACAGAAATGCTAAATACATAATCTGAAAATAATCTATTAGTTTTTTGTACTATCATCTACCCATTTTATTGAAGATTTTCTGAGAGAAATGGTTTTGCATGTCCTAAATGCCAAGATAAACTGAAAGATAATGGTAGGACCATTAAGATAAAGTCATGTCTAGAATGCCATTATCTTGAAAAGTGTAATTTGAATTTCTTGATCACTTTCCTCACTCTCATGCAACACAAGGTTGCCAGTTCTTCAGAGCTTGGCTAGATATAGCCAGTCAGGACATCCTCTGCATATATTTATTCCTATCTTGTGATCTATCCCTTTACATTAAATTAATTCACCACTATCATCATCCAACACTGGCAGCTTTTGAAACACCTTCTACAGTAGCTCGTTACAAAGACATTGGAGAATTAACTTCATCCTGGAACTCATATGGGCAAAGACCCTGTGTGAAATTGTGGTGGATGTATTTGTAACAAGTGTACCTGATGTATTGTCCAATAAGACTGAAAAGCTAACAATGGTTTGAGTACTGTGATAGGGCAGATTATAGCTATTCCAGACACATTTTCACATATAATCAAAGTTATCAGACTTGTATTTCTGCTTTGCTTTGCCTTTATATCTTTTAAGATGTATTTTTTTCGGGTAAGTAACTGCTATTGGATATCACCCATGAACAAAATTTTCAGGATGTTATAAACCATGAACCATGAAAAGACCTAGCAGAAGGGAGAAGAGGGATTAAGGAAGAAGTTGGCATTGTCCAGCTGTGGGATAAACTCTCTGTGTCTTGCACCTGAGTGACTGTGCAGCTAGATAGTTAATGTGCATTGACATTCACTCTGCTCAAAAAAGCTTGTGCTTTTGTGGATGAGAACATTGACTGCTGGAAAAATGCATGCTTTGGAGGGTGAGGACATCAACTTCCTTTTTATATTTGCTATTCTAATTATACTGTCCTGATTTCAAATTAAAGACACAATGGCTTTTGCTTTTCCATTATGCAATTATAGATTTCTGTAAACATTCTTTCCTTTGTTGGTTTGCTCTGCACACAGATTTTTTTTTTTTTAAATGGACAAAGCAATCAAAATAAATTCTGAAATCAAAACAAAGAGAAAACAAATGGCGCCTCAGATATTCCCTTAAAAATTAGCTCTGTGCATCATCCTCAGGCACTTTTGTCATCTGTTGCTATAAAAACAGCTCTGATTACATGAACACTCACCAAACTGCACTTGGCTGACTATAGGGCACTTCCCAGCAGCTAAATGAGTATCTCTGAAGCACTGCTCGCTTCCAGCTCAGTACCAGATTCTGTCCTATCACATCAACAGCCACAGACCCGAGAAACGGAGCTTTCTTGCACATGGTCTCCATGGTGTTGATGTGTTTCTTCCCCAAACAGACAGATGCAGATTAAGCAATGCATGTCAATCTCATTAGGAGACTGTGAAATGTGCAGAAAGTTTGTTACACACTCATGCAATCATACACATTGTGAACATCCTGTTTATTTGGCCTCTTCTCTGATGATTGGCTGTGGTGTTTCAGCACATTACTGACAGCTGGGAATTGCTCCAATGGAACATGCTTTTCCTATGACAAAGATCCAGAGAGCAGCAGTAACATGTGTCTGCCCATTATTTCAGCCATACAGAAAAAAAAAAAAAAAAATAAAAAACCCCAGCACAGTCCCTCCAAATGAATAGCACATTGGTTGTCTGAGCCAGGCTGCAGCACCGCTAGACAGGCCCTCGAAGACCTTTAGAGGCCATCTGAGATAATAAATCCTCGGACCCCCAGTTCCGGAATGCTTTGGGCAAGGTCAGGATGGCAAATTTCCCACTTCCACAATATCAGATGTTACGGTAATTCCTTTTAGCTAATGTGTAAGAGCAAAGGAATGCCTTCAAACCTCATCTAGGCCCTGTGGAATCTGTTGAAAATGCATGACAGCTGCGGGCTTTGGCTGGGGTCTGCCTGTGAATATATGAGATTTGGAAGCCTTTCAGACAGGGAAAGGAGGGAATGACTGTACATTCGATGTGTACCATCAGTCTCTCCCCTCCCTTCCCAGCCCCATTTCACACCACACAGCCGTGTCACAGCTCCACGGTCACGGCTGTCACGCATTCTTTACGACTGAGTGTCGCGGCCAGCACACAGAAATACAGATGTGCAGGCGTGTGCACCTCCACACAGGCACGCAAATGAAAAGAGGGATAAAAAGAGAAATTTCCATAAGGTCTGAGAACAGGAAATTGAGTAGCTCCCACATATTCTAATAAAACTGATAGGGAGCAAAGAAGTGAGAAACTAAGCAATGGATTGCTGCTTGATGTGTCTGGATACCCAAGGAGGGAAGGAATCCCACGTGAATTCTCTTGTTACCTGTTCTCCAGAATTCAGGTCACGCAAAAGACCATGGTCCCCCACCCCATATCCTTATTTTCAAGCAAACGATCATGGCCTCCTACACATCTGTTTTCTTCTTAAGCAAAAAAGTTCAACATCAGCTAGCCTATTTATCCTCTTTGCAGTCTTGTGTTTTCCAAGGACTTTATAGTCTCGACTTCTCTGATCTGGTCCTCAGATCCAAGGTCTGCAGCATGTGTGGGAAACTCCGCTTGCCATGTGCGTAAATTACCAAGACAAAAGGCATGGAAGGATCAAAACAACAGTCTTGGAGAGACACCTCCTCTATACATAGCTTTTCCAATCTGGACTTGACATTCCAGACTAACACAAGCTTGCAACTATTCTTGAATCACTTCAACAGTGTGAAAAAGCTCCCAGCACAAGGGGCTTCTTCCAATTACCTCAGCATTGCACACAGTGTTTCATAAACTTTTATTATATCACACACACTGCCATGGAGCCACCTGCATGTAGACTGTGTCCATCTTTTACTCTGAAAATAGCAACAACCTGCTTTATGTGCAATAATAGCCATTACAAATCGTTATTACCACCAGTATAAAATGAAATGAAAGAACAGATTCAGCAATATCTGGATACAATGCACCTGATGGTGAGAGACTTGGAGCAAGTACTTCTCCCATATTCCAAAAGAAGGTCTTTTGTTTCCAAAAGAAGCAAAGAAATGACTGGTTAGAGAACTTTAAAACAGGACTCTAAATGTGTGTAAGGCTGTCACACACGAGCTACAGCACAGAGGGAAGAGGAATTGGGAGATTAGACGTATATTAGTTATAAAGATTAAAGACAACACACTCGTGGCTTCTTTCAAGCAGCTGAAAAGCACAGCAAGGCTAAACTTATTAGCCAAAGTCTGGCCAAGAGAGATAATGGTCTTCAGTAATATCAAAATAGATTGAAAACTTTTTCCATTTTTTGCCAAAGGGAGAAGGGCTGGAAAGGTTATAATTTGTCCCAGATTTTCATAGGACTGGGAGGAAAAACAATTTCATGGCTGGTTTCAAGTAAAGACAGTTGAAAGGACTTATTTAAACAGAAAGATTTCTGAAAAATAGAGTTTTATCTACTTCAGAATGCAGATGCTGAATTAGTGAGCTGGAGCTGCTTTGTTCTGCCATATGTCTAACAAGCATCTACTTACATACATCTACACAAGATGCATTTTGAATGAAGGAAAGTGGAATTATCACCCACTGAAAAAGAGCATTGAATTTGATTCTGCAAAATATTTAAATCCCTCTATTTAGAGGCTCATAACCAACATCTACAAACTTAATCTGTTCACACTTCACGGAAGTCTGGATGCTGTAATTATCCTTATTTTTGTACTGCACACAATGTCAAATATCACCTCAAACAACTCCACCTTCTAGTGCTATACTGGGTTTGTGCTCAATATGGGTGGAAAGTGACTCTGCTGGATTTTCCATTATTTAATAATCTGCCTTCCTCAGGTGGAGGAGCCTGTTCTTTACCCCATGCCACCTTGGCTAATCCCTGAGCCCCATACCAAACTGTTTTAACATCTTTCAGCTTTAATTCAGCATCATTATGTAAAATGCAGTGCTGGTAAACACAGACAGGTTGTTTTATCCAAGCATGAAAAGGATTAACATGGTAGAATGCTGTTTGGCCCACTAGCATTGTTATAAACTGTGTGCTGCTTTACAGTAGATAAGCCTTCCTTCCAGATTTTGTAATTCCTGGATGTACGCTGGAGTTTCTATTGTTGGTTTCTATTTCTTGTTCAAGGAGATATTTTCATTTTCACAAATTGCTTACATATTGATTTTTTCCCAGCAAATGCTTAGTCAGAGAGCCACAGACACACAGCATTTTTTAGTTTATTCATAGATATTCTTCTTTTGACTGTGCACAGAAAATGGACTAGATCATCCAGAGGTAAGGACCCTACCATTCAAACAGATGGAATTCTCTCTGGAGAGAAAAGAAGAAAGAGTGGCTCTGAACTCATGCAAAAGATATAACAATCATAGGTCACTGAATAAAAAAAATTCCCTTCATTCAGTGATCAAGACGTCTAACTCTCCTCTGCCAGGGGAACATCAGGGATAAGGATTCACTTTGCAATTGCTATAATCGGCGCGAATTGACCACACTGACCTGGTTCTCCAGAGCAGCGATGCTTCAGAGCTGATGTAATCTTAAAACCCAAAGACTAATTGTTCATTTGTTATGCCTGTGGATAAAGAAAGCTTCCAATCATTACCACAGGAGAAAGAAACCCAGAGAGATGTGTGCAGAACTGGTACAGCACCAGTATTTGAAGTTCCATTCACTTTTCCCAGTTTTCCTGGAAATATGTATGAATAGACCAGTCTTTGCCTAACCAAGGCCAGGTTTTGCCCAACCAAGTGGGAGATGTTTATATAGAATCCTTACAAAATATTTTAAAAGCCAAAGAAATTAATCATTCCAGTAACGCTACTGTAGTGGTTGGTGATATTAAAGCAGGCTATGGTACCACCTTGTTTTTAAGAAAAAGGGAAGGACAGTACACAAAACCAAGTACAACTGTCTTTTCAGTGGGGAAAACTAACCACACCTGATTAATAGACAAATTCTCCACAGGTAATATTAGTCTGTCTACTGCATTTGACATGGTTTGTAATCCTGACTCTGCTTAATTGGGAGTTTTACCCTTGATTTCAGAGGGATTTTACCTACTGCCCTGCTTTTATGCAAACTTCCTGACCCCTGGTAAAGTGCACAAAGAGCCTAAAGCAAGGGAAGAGCTCTGTTCAGAACATGCTATCAAACTTCAAAACCAGCTTATTTTCAAAATTACAGCTACTGGAGAAATCTCTTTTTTTCAGAAGTCTACAGACATGCTGGGTACATTTTCTTACTAAATTATCAGCCAATCCCTCCCACAGTCACAGCTGATTTTCTTCCACACTCAAGAATTTTCAACAGAGCTTAATCAATTCAGCAAAAAAGAAGTTGCATTAAAAAAACATGGAATTCACAAGGATAAACTTTCCCTGTGGAACCTTATCAAATAGCAGGGGATTTTTTTGTGTGATCAGTGGCTCTTTCAATTATGTCACTGGGGCAGATTCAGCACTTTAAAACAACAGTAGAAATGTAGAGGAAATCCGTGTATTTAACTTGGTCTCAGGGGATTTCACCTAGATTTACACCCCTGTCAATAAGATGAGAATTTTGTTCATTGTTTAGATTAGGTCATTTTGCAATGTGATAATAGCACTATTTCAGAGCACTCACTCCCAAGAAATGTCAAATAATAGATGCCACTACCCTCAGCTTTTTCAAATAATGAGGAGCAGAATTCAGCCTGCACACCATTACATAATAAAGACCAAAAAAAAACCTCACACTAGAAAACAGCTCTTTATTTAAAATTCTATAAGGCCCATATGGAAATACAGTTTTAACCCTAATGCCAGAAAAGTTGTAAAGTGTTTTGACCATGATAGCCATTTGCCTTTCAACAAGATTATTTTCCAGGCATGGTCTAAACAGAATTTTAATGGCAAAAAAATTATTGAATATTCATCTGAGAAATGCATACTGAAATTCAAGCAATACCAATATCTGAAATATTTCATCTGCCAGAATGCCTTCCAAGATGGTTTTGATATTCATCTTCTAGCTTGCATTTACACACAAAGAAAAGAAACCTCTTTAATGACTAAGTAGAAAGAATTTGTAGAAGCCTTTCCAAACTTCTAATTATACAAATAGTCATGATTCCAAACTGCACAATAATTAAAGTAGCATGTTCCACCTCAGGAAAATCCATTTTTCATATTGGACATCACCCTTGGTTGCATGGAGTGGAAGAACATTTCTGTTTTGTTACATATGCTTTCCATTTGGTATCTAAAAGTGATACTGCCATATGATACACAAACAAAACAGCAAGCTGGTGGAAAAAGTGCTTAAAAGAGTGACATATAAATCTTTTAGATCTTCTCACTGGTTAACAGGTACCACTTTTAATCAGTTTCTCCAAACCTCTACTTGTTCCATCAGGTCATGGCGTGGTCACATACCTAAGAACAGCTCTGAGAGCAACCTGCCAACACAGGCATTCCCACTTCTCTTTATTTCTTTCTCACAGCCCAAGAACTGCATCCTCTGATTAATTCTTTCACCTCTCTACACCAAGCAGGCAAAGCTCAGTAAGGGATTTGAAACTGACTGATGAGTTGACCTCAAAGAGAAATATTCCATCAGCCCCACTCAGACACATAATGGAGTAAGTATGAGCAGTCTTCCCAAAATCCTGGAAAGCCTCATCATATGCTTCTCTTCACACTCACTTCCACAGGGCAGTCAGAATCACACAGCAGGATTTTTCCAATTAGGCACATTTAACCAAAATAAAGGAGTCAAATGTAAGGGTCTCTCTCCCTCCCACATCACCTGGCTGAATTAGTGCCAATGAATTAGCTAAATATTTTAACATAGGTCTTTCATTTCATTGTTCCAAACTTGCCTTGCTTGGTAAGCCTTGATATATATATAACCAAGACAAAGTGTGTACTGCTGCTCAATAGGCAAAGTACATAAAAGATATATAAAAGCCTGTATCTCAGGTCACCTGTGGGATGACACAGAAAGAGTAAGCCTGGAGCATGGTGCCAGGCCAAGAGGTATATCCTCAGCAGGATCTCCTCACACAGAATCCAGCTTTTCTTGGCACCAGTTTCCAAAGGAGCAAATTCTGAAATTTTCATTTGTGAAGTGAGTGAAGACTCAGGTAAATTCTAGTAATGGGTTTATCTAAGGTTTATCTCACTGAGCTAGGTTTTTCTCAAAACTAGGCAGGACCAATAGCATATACACTTTCTTGTCTCCTCCGACCTAGCTGTACACCTGACTTCTCAACTTTCTTCACATGATCTATTTTTTCAGTAGGAGATACATAAAGTGAATAGAATTTGAATGACATTGCATTTATTGCAAGCATTCCTATTAACAAACACAATATCCAGGGATGAAAACTATTGGAGTATCACTTAAACTGGAGAATATTTAAAAGATGTAGCCTGGAAAATACAAAAATCCACAACAGCCACAATAGAACATCCACTGCAATCCCAAAATAAGCACAGCAGCAAGGTCTGCAAATTGCCTGCAGTTTGCAAAAGGCAAACTTCCTTAGGTAAAAGTAGTTACTTTTCAGCATGGCTTAGGTTTCCAGTAAGTTGCTCTCTTGAGATCTGCTTTTATAATCATTCCTGTCTCAGAAAGAAATATAATATTTCCAACAAATGTGTATCAGCAAAATCACGTTGTCCACACAGCTTGATTGGCTGGCTGGAATTCTCTTATGCACTGTTTTCAATTCAATTGTGTCTTTTGGGCCTCCTCCACTTGCAGGGGAGATAAACAAGAACAATTTTGATGTATACTAATTTATGTCCTTCTGATCACCGTGAAGCAATAAATCTCAGGAGCCACAAAAGCTTTAACAAGGCCAAGACAAGTGATAAACCAAAGTTTTCAGTGGATTAGTGCTAATCCACACCTCACCAAAACTGACTTTAAATTTTTCATCTTGCCATAGTGATTCTATATGTACAGCATAAATAATGTTCCCTACTAACGCTCTCTATAATGTAGTCCTTCACTCCATCCCAGGAACTGGTGCACTGAGCCCAGAATAGAAGTTTCTCTAAAGCTGGGGTTTATTTCATGGCTATTTTAGTTTGTACTGGCTAGGAACCTATC
>VZTT01070474.1:17021-35374 GCA_013400855.1 Buphagus erythrorhynchus
TTTTACTCAGGATCCTCCAGTACGCTCTACCTAAAGTCTCCCAGAAAAGCAAACCATCACATAGTGCTTGAAAATATTCAAACTACAGCTTCCTTGATATATCCAAGATAGTTCCCTGTTAAAAGGACAAAGATGCTGAAAGGAGCACATCATATGGAACAGCAAGTCTGGGCTGAAGTTTCCTCTTGAGCAAGCTCACTGTTGTCTTTTGATATCCTTTGCTTTTCAGTCTTAATTGAATTAAGACTGTTTGTTTTGAAAACAAACAAAACTCAACCAAATACAAACAAAAATCCACAACAACCACCACCTCTAGAGCAGCACTTCTGTCTGATCTTCTCTTTTTTGGGTCTTTTAAGGAAAACAGCAAAAGTTATGACCAGATGAAATAAATTAACTATGCCATATTTTNCATAAATTAACCTATTAAATGTAGCCCCAAAAATTGTAAATTTTTACCGTTTTAAAATTAGATTCCAAAGCAGGAATAAGGATCACTTTTAAGAAAGTTTCAGAGACTCTACATAAAGAGTACCAAATCTAAAAGCTTTTCTTACCTACTCTCACAACAGTACAGCACTTATTTCACAGCATTATAAGCAAGTGATCTTCTCAGTTACCAGGGTAGAGGGAGTTTGTGGGTTTGACCCACAGCCAACCAGGATATGAACTGCAACACAACAGGCAAATAATATTGGCATTCTCCTCACAGAACCCTTCAGTTCCTGGAGCTGGACCTCACTGGCCCAGAGACCCCAGACACTACCATAGGGGCACTTTGGAGTTAAGGAGATACCCAAACAAACAAAAATGTGAAAACAGTGTCTCCATGCAGGCTCAGCACCTGTCACAGAGATTACATCCCAGATCCCAACACATGATCACTGCAGCCAGCACTTGGAGAGGCTGCTCATCGTGGATACGCTAGATCACAGGTAATTCTGTATTTAATTGCACATGGAAAAAATCGAAAAAATACTATTTTTTCCTAGATAATAATAAAAATGCTGGTCAAAGAACAATTAAAATGCATTTCAATCAGCAAAAAAAATACAAGGAGAAAACCATAACACATAACCACTACGATAGAGAATTGGAGGGCACAGATGCCCTCGAGCACTCATACCCTGCTATGCTCCCAGCTAGGGAAATTATAAACCATTCAAATGCCCAGACAATGAACTCCATAAGCAGAGTTCAAACTCTGGGCTTTCCCCCACCATCACGAGGCCTCCAGATCAAGAAGTAACAGGTTCAGATGAGAGAAGCCAGAGGCTGTAACAAACACATTCACAACAACTCTGATCCTAAAATGTAGTCTTAGATAAGTAAACAAAATTAATTCTGTCCTTATATTTACTACATACAACAAACACATACTAAAAATAAACTCATCTACCTCCTGAAATAATGAGAAGTGAGTTCTAAGGGGTTCAGATTTCTTTTTTACTTGTGTTGTATTGCACTTACACTTCAGATCTGCACTGCACAGCAATCTTTCTAGGCAAAACACACTGAGACTCAAAGAATTGACGCTCCATGTTCATCAAACCAAGGATATGGATCAGTGCCGACAGGATGCAGGAATCCTTTACTCAGTGATACATCTCTTTCCTCTCACCCTCCCAAATTTTAGCAGTATCAGGTCAACACAAATTCTTGAGGAAGGACTCAAAAGAGGAACTGAATAGAACAGCTTCCATTAGAGCAGTTTCCCTTCCCTAGTACACTGCACCAGAATCCAACCACATCAGCCAGATTCCAGCTTCTTTGTGAAAGGCATCACTCAAAATTTAATGATTCCACAGAGCTAAAAGGAATTAGGGAATGCAACTTTTCAAAAGTCAGATTCTCTTTTCCGTCCAGAAAATTATGTGCAAATGTGATGTAATAGGAAAGCCTGACTTTATAACATTCATTTCAGATTATGTTACATAGCTTTATGTGAACAGCCATACATAAAATGACTTATTGTAAATCCAAACCCTTATTTACAATGAGATTTTTTAATGGACACTGGAAAAGAAAAATCTGGAGTGTTTTGATTTTATGAATTGTCAATGGGCAGGATATTATTTTGAAAACATAAAATCTAGAAATTCCTAAGAGCTTAGATTCTACTCCTGCTGATTTGTGGTTGCATTGTAGGACTGCATTAAGATAATTTTTTTTTTTTTTGCTTAGTGACAGACACAGGACTTCAGGATTGTTCAGGGTTACTGAAGTTAAATAGCAGTAAAATTGTTAATAGATGTATTGACTCCTTTTTTCCATAAAACACAAACAAAACCAAAGCATAAAGATCCCAGAGGATGACAAAAGAGAGGGTTTCAATAAAGACAGCCTTTTCCTTATGAAGGATTGAAACAGAAACCTCAGCCTTTGAAATAATTGAGCTGCAATATATACACTCAATTTTCAGCTTTGTTTGGGTTCCTTTGACTCTGAGCCACCCCACTGCAAGATCCTTTTGTTTTTTAAAACTTTCAGTAATAAAAGAACAATCCATCATCTGTCAGGAGAGCCAGGTTCTATTGCAGGCATTTTCTGGAACACCTGCACTGACAGTCTCAGGAAAAACTCTTGGGCATAGACATGAAGCTCTGGGGGAGGCAAAGAGCAAACCATGCAGAAAGCAGCACTGGCAAAGCCACAGGAATTTGTGTGTGTTGGTGTGCACATGTGTGCATGTGCGCTTAAAGACTCCAGACAAATTTGTTCAGGGATCAATATGGTTTGTGGGTACAGCCTTTTCGCCACACTACCCTGCTGTTTTCCTGGCTTTGGGGAACAGATGATAACTGGATACACTGCCCTTGAGTAGGAAGCACATAATATGAGAAAGCTGCTGTTAATTCAACACACAGGTCTTCCCTGAGCTGGGGGAACACGGGTTATGGAGCTTTGATACAGATAACCAGAGGTTCCAAATAGGCATCAGCTTCAAGGATTTTATCAGCTGACACTCATAGGAACAGCACTAAAACGTTATACAAAAGAGACTTGGAAAAATATTCATTTGTTTTTCTTTTGTTTTTTCTTTTTGTGAGAACCTTAGCTTTCCATCAAGAAATTGAGGGACAAATTTTATCTATGGCCAAGGATATGAGAGGTTTTGACTCTGCTCAAATCAAAGCCAAAGTTTCCATCAATATCATCTATGGAAAGAGAAGACATTTGAATGTCTCAGGCTAGCTACCAACATACCTCAACATACCAGCAAATCTGCTTAAGTAGTTTCAAATTCTAGAAAAAATCAATAGGCAAATTCCTCATTAAAAAATCTGAGTGAGAAAACATTTAATTATCTAAATCTAGGTAGTGTTGGGCTTCAGCTCCTTTGGGAGTTACTTACGGAAACTGAGTCTTCTACAAGAACAGGCATTTGCTCTTTCCCTAACTTAACTCCAGAGTTAACTAGGTTGACTCTGTTAACTAAGTTAACTCCAGAGTTGCTATTCCCTATAAAAGTATTAGTGTCAGTTGAGCTGACACACTTTGTCACTCTTATCAGTGCTTCTGGTTGCTGTTTAGCACTTCAGAAAGTGAAGAGACAGCCAAACACCAAGAGAGAAAGTGAAAATAAATGAGCAAAAGTTGTAACAACTAAGGAAAATAGAAGCTAAGATTGAAGGCAGGGATTTGCTTTTTGCCATTTGCAGAGTGACACCATATTCCAACAGATGAAAAGTCATCACTCAACCAGCTGATCTCCTGTCTGGTGTTGAGAAATACAGCTGTTCTGCATCACCAGCTTTCCAAAAAAATGACTCTGCCATGACATTTTTCATATGCCAGGGGTTTTTTTGTTGGTATTTTAAAATCAAGAGCGCTTTTTCCCAGACTATTCTTTTTTATAATTGAAAAAACTTTTCGACTGAGTACATTTTGTGTTTATGTGAACATGTGCTGTCACTTAGGAGTCTGCACTGCAAACTACTTTGACACACTAGACCAGCCCAGGTGGGGTTTTTGGGTCCATCATCCATCAGAAGGGTGCACCACCTTACCAGCTCGGCCTCACACAGTATTCCCTGAAGGAATACTGAAGGACAAAGGAGGACAAAAAACCTATGTGCTCCACAGCTCAGAGAGGTTAAATGTTGCAACATTAAATCAGGTAGCAGCTTGTAGCTTTCAAGGATACAGCTACCACACACAGGATTCCCCAAAGCAAAGAGCAAATCCTCAGAGCAAATAGGGTTTCCAATACTAAATGCAATTGGACTTAGGAAGAAGCACGTAATCTTGGTTTGCATGAAAACTGGAGTGAAGCTCTGGTTCTGCAGAAGACAACTGGACTTTACCAGGTGACTTTATCAAAGTTCCACTCTAAAATAATTCTCTGAAGGAACAGTGCTGCTGCAAAATATTACTAGAACCTTTTGTTTTTCAACCGCAGGGGGAAAAAAAAATAAAAAAAAACAAACCAGAAATGTAAGACTTAGAGCAGATGCAAGAGAGGAAATCAGAGACATAATTTCCTACACTGCAGTAAACTTAACTTCTGTTTGGAGATTAGGATTTCTTTGTGCAAACTGTTTCAGCATAAAATTCCCAAATTAATTTTCTCACACGCTAGAGAAATAGAAAATCAGCAAAGTTTAATGTATATTTACAACTTCAACCATTAAATAATAAATGTCATGATTTTTCTAGGTCCTACCTACCATTGCAAATTACGGTTCAAAATCCCCTATGTTTAGAAAGAGAGCAAAAGCAGGTACAGAAATTGGTTTTGATGATTTGCTATTGCCTACATTAGAACAATAACCAGACTGTGTCACTACTCAGAAGAGACAAACTGATTAAAAGAAGGAGTGACTGTACCATTAAAACCAGATGTATTCATCAGCTATTTTGGCACTGTACCCCCAGGGCTGCATGCTCTATCTTGCATCCTTTTTGTTGTAATTTACTTCCTCAATTTTAGTATCATTATGTGGAGAGTCAAGAGATGCCACTGTATGTTGCTTTACATCTTTTATTTAGCTGGCAAGCCCTGCTCCATCTTTCAAGAAAAGCTAATATTTTTAGTCATAAGTTTGTTTTACTTGTGGGAGGTGGCACAAGTAAACAAGACAATTTGTTCTCTGCTTTAGTACCTCTAGCGAGAATTAATTCTTGGAATAAAGTCATTCCATTGGCATTGCTGTTCTAGCAGTCTAGGAAAGAAAACAAGGATGAGGGAGAACATCTTGCATGCTCTCTGACCATCCCTGTCACACAACTGGTGAGTGCAGTCTTAAGTAAACTGAGAACATACCCAGACTCCACATCATCAATTTCTCATCTAGTGGGAAACCCAGCTTGCATGACCAGGAACATCTGCTGCCACTCAGCTCCAGGAAGATAAAACTTACATAAGAGTCTATCTTCTGCTGTCAACAATTTTGTTTATCTTCCATTGCTCAGGTACTGGCTATTGCAAAATAATTATGAAAGGATTTGCACAAAGGGCAGGAATGTAACCCTCTTGCTGATATAGATCCCAGCATATCCTCCTGTCTATGACAAGGCTGATTCCTTGAGTAAAAATGCATTTTAGTCACATTAAGACATAAGACAGAAATCATCCCTCCCTGGCTGCTACTTCCACAGTTGCACTGAGACTGGATTCTCAGGAGCTGGAATGTTGCTTTGGAGTGTTACAAGCTGCACAGGCACTTTCAGCATTTCAGCCCCTGTTACTTAATGCTTTCACACTGCATTAGAAGACAGCAGAAGAACAGAGTGTTCAACCCTTAGCACAGCCAAATTTAAAACCCATCAAATCTGGTTTGAACTAAATACTTTCATAAATAGGATGTAACCCTTCTTTGCAATGACTGCAGGACTGAGTTCATCTTTTCAATGCTACAAGAAGAGTTTCTGCAATATAGTTAATCTTGCATCTAGACTCTTGCTATTATTATTACTGTTGTTATTATCCTACTTTAAACATGAAACTTCTGTGAGAGAGGAGGGATCTGTCCCATTTTAGTCTGGGCTCTCTGAGGGACACCACAGGCACTTCACGTGGCCCATGCCTTCCCTCAAAGTACATTTATGCACAAACGGCCCCATCACATGTGATTAAACAAGACACAGAAGCATACAGATTTTACAGATAGTGGTGAATAGCATAAGAAAATAGAAGGCACCTCTGGTGTTCCCTCAGAACATTTCCTGGGTGTATTGTTTAAAAAGGAAAAAAACCCATGGTTTATGTACATGACTTTAGCTAGAAAGCCAAAGTCACAGCATCAACACCAGTGTTTCCTTCTCCCCTCTGGAAGAAAATACCATTCCTTGCTTGTATTTCTACAGCTGCCCTTTCTACATGGGTGCTCTACCTTCACTTTCCAGTTAACAACACCTCCTTTAGGAGTTCTAAGAGCTTAAAAACACTTCACTGAACCTCCCAGCACCTTTTTGCATTTTTGAACTCTCCATTTGTGATGATGTGTAGATTCAAAGAATCATTTCATTTCGAAAAGACCTCCAAGATCATCACGTCCAAACTTTGATCGCCATCTTGTAACCTAAACCATGGCACTGAGTGCCACATCATCATTTCCTGGACACTTCCTGGGATGGGCACTCCACCACCTCCCTGGGAAGTTCATTCCAATGCTTAATGACCCTTTCCATGAAGAAATTCTTCCTGATGTCCAACCTGAACGTCCTTTGGCACAAGCTGAGGCCACGTCCTCTCATCCTGTCACTAGCTGCCTGGGAGAACTCTGAGAATTCGGGTAGTGCACACAAACCACCCTCCTGGCATCTTGCTGAAAGTCATCCTGCCACTGCAAGTCCTGCTCTACAATAAAGAGAAACTGCAACAATAGGATATTCTGCTTCAGACCTTTTCAACACGCGACAGAGTGGGGACAGTCCGAAACCAAGTGGAAAGACATTCTGGATTGGTTTCTGTTCTTTTTCTTTGTCTCCACTTTTTAAGATACTTGCAGAGACTTACAAAACAAGAGTTGGCTTTTCCTTCTATTCAGATCCCAGGGAATGATGACAAGCAAGGAACACCCTGCATCCCAGAGCACCAGAGCCTGCCCTGCCATTTACTTCCCCTTCCCTGCTGCTCTCAGCTGTTTTCACTCCTGGGCTCCAGTCTCTGGTTTCAACTTCCATGGCACACTTTATTTTTTAACAGAGCAGTAATTGTACATGTTGAGCATTAGAAACACCAGCCCACTACCAATTTAAAACAAATCTGAGAATGAAAATTACTCCAAGGTGGCCAAACCAAACAGAGCAGCCTGGTAAGGCCATCCTAGGTTTGCTCTAGAAAGCAGCAATGGATGAGTTTCCAGTGACGTAGTATTTCTATCAGAAATTTGCCAAAATTTTCTGGAACTTATTTCAACAAAGAACTTTAGTTGGGATGGAATAAATTAGATGCCCAGCATGGACAGAATTCCATAGCGTGGAGTGCTTTGGCAGCAAAGAGAGGCAATCTAGGAAATCCTCAGCACAGTATTCAGAGCATGCTCCTGAGATGGTACATGTCATCTCCACATCCTCCAGTACAAAAGGAACCTCTTTGGAGTCGGGTTCTCCTTCAGGATAGTGCCCTAGCCAGAGGACTGACTAACTACTCAGGAAAGTCATATTTTTCCCTCAGAACTAACAAAAAAATACTTTTTAAATAAATCTTGGTTTCACACTGAAGTGGATATCTTCATGACTGAAAAATAAAATATCTGTTCAGCTAGATCACTGCTTCTGTGCCTTCCCTCTTTTACTGACAGCTCAAGGTGCCAGTGAATTAGAGTAATGCAAAGGTTTCAGGCCCAATTTGAGTCTTCATGAAGTGTGAATGGCCAGGCCACATCAACACGTAAGTGAGCTTTATCACAGTTTGCTTTATCCTTTCCTCCCCTGTGAGGTGGCACTGATCTATGCAATTCTCATGCAGCAGGGAGCCTGGCTGTTGTGTAGACAGTGAGACATTCCAGCTGGTACATCCTGTGGCTGGCTGTCTTCTCCACTGTCTGCTTTAAATCCTGCCACTGAACACCACTTCTGGTGTCAGTTTAATGCATTGATCTTTTTCAAAAACAAAACCTAATCAAGCTCCAAATCTCTTAAAAACTAAAAATGAGGACAGACTCCTCCGGACTTCAGAGACCTTAAAGCCCAAGGCCTTATAGAGCTGAGAAGAACTCAGCTTGTGCTAAGACTCATGAAAGATCTAACCTTAGAAAAGCTGTCAAGAAAAATTATTAAAATTAAATCAGTATGGACATCTTAAAAAAGAATGCAAAACTCATTCAGAATCATGAAACAAAAAGGTACAAATCCATCCCAGAATATATCACTACATCTTTGTTCTATTACAAACTCCTGGAAGCAGCACTCTGGGCTACAAAGACCCGAGATCTAAACGACTCAAGCAATTATTCTGTTAAAGTCCTATTTCAAACTGCAATATCTTCTATAGATGGACACTCAGGTTATTCTATTAAATCAATTCCAAGTAAGGGAACAGTAAGAGCCATAGCTGAAATAAAAATCTTTGGAGTTTTAGCCCTGAAATTACAGATGTTTTAGAGAGCAGTCTGCATTGATTCAGAAGGGTCTTTTTCATTGTATGTACTCAAGACTCCAACAGGATGCCTTGCAGGGTAAAATAAATGGAATATATAATAGAACATGTTATAGAACACAGTGTTGAGTGAAATTCTTCCATCTTCATAGATGCTTTCCACAATTTTTCTTCTTTTAAGCCTTTCCTGGGATTTTTATCTTCTCATCTACAAATTCCTATGCTGACATCTAAATGTTTTCTGTTTGACACTTCCTCCTTGTTATAGAAAACATAAAGCACATGAATTTTACCCATCTCAGCCACTGGGCAGATTCCTGAATCACTGCTGCAATCATTGAAAAAAAAAATCCAAGCAAAAAATCCTAAACACCCCAAAAAATAGAAAACCAAAACTAAACAAAACAAAACAAAAAAAAAAAACAAACAAAAAAACCCCACACACAGAGGGGAAAAAAAAAAAACTCCATACTGATTCTCTATGACTCTGAAGTAAAATTTAATGACACTAAATAGAATGACATCATCAGACCATAATAATATGAACTCAAATACAAAATTAAATCTTTCTTGTTAACTTGAAGCAGAATTATCTCCTACATAATCAGAGAGCTTTGCAGAATCATTTTGAACATGCACATGAGCTAAATTCCTACTTTATTTACTTACAAACATGGTACATCTGAAATAAAGACCTCACTGTCATACAGTATCTCACTCTGTTAACACACTGTATTACAAGAACAGAACTGTTTTGTTTATTTATATCTATGTGCATGAATATATATAGCTTTTTAAAACTCAGAAAAAATTGCAGAATTAAGTTAATCACTTAAGATCTGTAAAATTACCCTTTTTTTACTTTTAGACAGCCAATACAAATATTATTGTTTCAACTTGTGACAAAAATCAGTTCTCTGCCTTTCTTCTACAAGCTTGACTGGAATAAGGAGTGTGTTCTAAAATAAATTCTATTCAAGGAGACAAACAGGGAAATCAAGTTTAAAAAAAACAAACAAAGGTATGCGATTGATGGATTGATCACTGACCAGTTGATACGCAGCCTGCACTACGTGACATTTGAAAAATTATTTCAAAATTTCATTTTAACGCATACTCCACTAGTAATGAAAAATGTGCTGTCACTGATAAGTAGCCTTACCAGAAGAGTTTGTGGTGAGAAGGCTTTGAAAGAAGGAAATGGAAAGGCTGTGGCCTTTCATTACATTAGGTAAATCTATTTGACCACAGAGAGGTTGAGACTCAGCTGCTGAGGTTACAAGCTAAACAGGCCATCAACTTAATTAATGCATGACTTTTCAACCGAGGGCGCATTTTCGCTGCACCCAGCGATCAATGTAATTCTTTACAAGGTTCGCCCCCTGCCACCGGCGCCGCGCTTGGCAGCGCGCCCGCCGGCGCCGCGGCCCCGCTCCGGGAGCACCTTGGGGAGCGGGCGGTTCTCAGGCTGCCGCCGGCCAGCTGTGGCCAGCTGTGCGCCGGGGAAAGGCGGCCCGAGCCCCGGCTGCCAGCGACGTGCCAGATGATTCCCTTCCCTCAGAAACGCGCTGTAAACCACTGCCACGCCGCTGCCTCGAACGCCTTCCTCCCCTCCCCTGCCCGAGAAGAAAAGGTGGCCAAGTCTGGGTGAGTGCTTCCCACAGGCTTCCAGTAAAGCACATCCTGTGCGCTGACAAGTACAGCATCCTGCTCCTCAGTGCTCCCTGAAATTCCATTCTTCTGCCTGGCAGCGCCTGTACTGTACACAAACCCGGCATTTTGGATTCCCCATGTTGTCAAGGGGCTCTGGAAACTGGGAACTGTTACTCATGCAAAAGTTTTTGTCCTGAAACTTGAAACCAGGTGAAACCTTCCCGTTGACTCCTTCCCTCCCTTCCCCCAGGCAGCCTTTGAGGAAGCCTTTGCCAAGTTTCGGGAGCATTTGAGCACACCTGGGTTGAGCCTCAAAAGCTGAGGAAGGATGTGAAGACGTTGATGGAAATTATGCAAAGCAACAGCAAACCCCCCCAAGAGGTTTCACGCTGCCTCTGATGTGCTCCTAGGCTACTAAAGCAAATATAAGCAATATAACTTCCCAGGTTGTACAAATGTTGCTCTCAAAACTGCATTTTGGGCCACTTTTGCTGCTGGGTAGAAATGCATCCAAAACACACCTGTATTCTTCTACTTGCAAATTGTGTCATTAAACTGTAATTTATTGCATTAGGCACAAGACCAGGTCATAATATCTTGTACCTCACTTCTTCTGGAAACCCCTGCACTGGAGGCCCACAGCAGAGTCCATGTGCCCTGGGCCTAATCCTTTAATTTCTGTCTGATTCCATCCCAGAATACTGACTGCATCCTCTAGCTCTTGCCTGAAACCTATAGATCCTGCGTAACCTAGAGTATTTGTTCTTTTACTTTTTTTTTAATTATTCATGCTTTGTTTTGTAGCATTTAGTGACAGGAGGCAGATTAAACCCAGATTAAAAAGTGAATTAGCTAAACAGAAATTATACCTTCAGTGATAACCATAGCCAAGGTGCGGATGCTCAGCTTACTTCTCGCTCTTTCAGAACAAAACACGTGTCCTGGGAAAGGCAAAGGAGCTACACAAGTCTAATTAAGAGAGGAAACCCTGTGTAGTGAACAGAATATCCTCATGTTATTAGTCATTAATTAAATAATTAGCGTTACATACATGTTATTTCTATAACACTGAACATAAGCACGGGGATTAATTCCTGTCTGTCTTTATTACAGGATATTTAAACAGAAAAGAAAGAAGTATAGGAAATTTGAAAATTATTTTTCAGCACTAAAAATCCCACCTGCCTAGTTCATTGCCAGCTGAGCCTCAGCAACCCAAGTCAGGCAGATTCCTTCTCTAAGAGAAAAGCTGGGATTTTTCACAGTCTCCTTTTTTCTTTTTTTTTACACCAGTAATTGATTTTACAGAAGGAAAGAATTGCCCATCAATCACCACTTCACACTTTGGGCAGGGAGAGTAGTTCAGACCCATCACTTCCTTTACCTTTGTCTGTTTTTGCCCTTCCTTCAACATCACACGTCTTCACTCACCCTCCTGACAGCATCAGCACTCATCTTTCTCTCCCTTCTCCCTCGAGATCGGTGCCTACATGTTCTGTGACACCAAGGGGGGGACACTTTTTTTACTACAGAGTTCCATGGTGCCACAGCACAGAGGTTCAGCCAACCAAAGAAGCTGCTTTGGGGCAGATCCCCAGTGAAAGTCCCACAGACAAAACGCGGAATTTTAATCCACCTCTGACTCATATCCATACTGTAACTCCAAGTCCCTCGGTCTCTTTGCACAGCTAAATCTGCTTTAGCTTGCTGTCTCTGAAAAAACAGAGATGGGACACATTTGTGCCCAACAAGTGATGCTCATTTAGACAACAGCACAAGTGTTAATGATTGACCCAGAGCTGCAGAGATTTGTTGTAAATTACAGTTTTTGAGGGTTTCCCGGCATAATCTCACCTCCATTACAAGCACATCTGTGTGCATCTCTTCCTGTGTGACTAAGAGTGGCTTGGCCTGGGAAAGCCAGGTAGTAAATGCCATCCCACTGGGAGCCAGAGCTTGCTTGCTTGCTTTTCAACATAGTAAGAATGGGTCAGACAAAACATCCTGATTTACTCAGGTGGAAGGACTTTTTCAGAGAGGAATGGAAAAGGAGTGGGTGCGGTGGCTTATACTAATTATCATCTATTTATTTTGGGAGATAAGCTACTTATACATGGTATGTTTGGTTTGGATTAACTTGGGCAGACACAGAATGACTGTCCACAATTTGACCTTGACATGAGTAACTGGCCTTTGGCAGAGAGGGGGGACATTGACAGATACTGCCTGAAGAAAGGGATCAGTCACAACCCAACTGCTGCACAAGTTGCTCCAGGCAACAGATTGGGGCTGGGAAACACTGGCTGGAAATGGCAAAGGGAGCAGGGGGAAAAAATATGAACTGTGGTCGGAAAAATCGGAAAGCAGAGGAGCGAGGTTGACCAGGGGTACAGACACCTCCTGTTAATGTCATTTGTTTTGGAATGACAATGTTTGTACCGAGCTGAACTCGAGGACAGGAAAAGGCAGACAATAGCACAAAGCTGCTGCATTGTTCGCCCCATGTGCTCTTTTCTTTCCCCTTGGCTTACCCAGCTGATCATTATGTAACCAATCAACTGGGCTAATTTTCAACCTGTCCAGGATATTCTCAATTATGTATTCTTCATAGAATGTCATGGTTTATTTTTAAAAGGCCCAGAATATTTCCTGTGATTAATGTCTGGATTAGTTGTTGTTTTACAGCGTATATAGACTTGGGTAACAAATCTTAATCCTGACTGAAAGGGCAGTTCAACACGAGCAAGCTTTTAATTTAAGTATCTTAACAAAGGGATTATATATTCTTCCCCTTTCTTACAAGTCTTCAGAGGAAAAATACAGCAATGGCAGATGAAGTGGGGCATGAAACACATTGTTTTCTGTTCTGGGAAGGTTTGCTTAAAAACCAAGCAGATTTCAAAATGACAAAACAATTTTTCCTGGCAAGTTTGGTATCAGGCTTTGTTTTGCTAAACCTGATTATGTACTTTGGCTGCTCAGCACAGGCATATGTTCCAAACCAATTTAGTCCCTGCTCAGAATGAGTCTCCTTATTTGTCCAACAGCTTCGGAAATCATTTTTTCATGCTGACTTTGAGTGACCATTTAGCACACACTGCAAAGGTATTCCAGGGACAACAGATCTCTGCAGAAACTGAAGGTCCAATTCAATTATTTTTCTTTTTTTTTTTTTTACTCTTCTATTCAAGCTGCATTAATAAAACTCTTCTCTTTGTTTTTTAAATCTGCTGGCCACATTGCACACATTCCAAGGGAAAAAAATGTCAGTCAGAGGTTGCAAAATACCACAAAGGTGGACAAAAGGGTTAACATTAAAAAAAAAAATAAAAAAGTAATGATTTTAAATACAATCCTGATTTCCATGCATTAGTACAAACATAAAAGTCTTCATATGTGCAAAACTCACAATTTCAGGTGGGAAAGATGCCCAGATCTGCATAAACTCTTCCACATCCTTTTGTAAGATTCTGGTTGTTCTGTTTAGACACTTTCAGTGCTCTGTCCAGTTTCTAATCCTGAATAGGAATATTTCTAAAGTTGACTTCACACATGCTGGACCGGTGGGAAAGAATGATGCACAGGTCTCAATAGCCAGAACCTCCCCTTCATATTTAGCAGACAACTTTCTCAGTCTCAGGACATTCTCATGTTGGCAAAAATCACCAAAATCCTGACAAATAGCGCTGTATCTTTTACAAACACCCCTCCACTAGCACTAAATACTCCCCCTCACTGGCATTCATACAATTCCCTTACAGTAAATATTTAGTGGACATCCTCTTCCATTCCTCCTGAGAGAAATCTGTGAGGACACAACACATTTGTACCTGACATGAGAGCAATGCATCCTAAATATGGGGGAAATTAAAAACAAACAAGAAAAAATAATAGCCACCAAAACTATTGCCTGGTTTGGACTAGAGGCAAGGAAACCAGTTTCTCTGGGGCCAGTGAACTGGTACTAGAGGAACTGGGTCTTCCCGTGATGAGGAAATTATGGGTTGCCAAACTGCTCAGCTAGCCACCTCTGCTGTCCTCCCTGGCCACGGGGAACACGTTTGTTAGCCTAGGAAAACCTAGGCTGGGCACATTTCTAGACACCAAAGACTCACAGCTCAGCTAACGACCCCTTCCCTGGCAATTTCATTGTCACAGCAGCGTCACCACCGGGCCTTATCAATGGGTTGGACAGGCCACCCAAGATAACCCATAATAGGCAGGCAGAAGCAGTGCATACCAATGCTTTTAGCTGTGTATAGTGACAGCGAGCAAACAAATTCTATTGAACATTTTGGCCAGTGCTAATATGACTTGGCTAATGTGAGAGATTAACCTCTCTCTGCTCCAAATCACCCTTCCTGTAAATGAAAATAAGTACACCAACCTGCATGCCTCAAGGAAAAACTTTAGCCAATAATGATTGTTGACAGATTGGCACTAGAAAGTATCACACTCTGCTTTTCCTCACTCAGTGGGAATGACAGATATTTCAGAGGTTCTGATTGTTTTCCACCCTCAAGGAGCAGACAGCCACAGCACAAATAAAATAGCTCCCTTTGCTTTCAGACATCTTAGATCTGTTTCTAAATAGGAAGTTTCTAATTTCTTTGATCTCCATGACAAGTGGACTGAAAGTTTCTCTTAAAACTGAACTGACCACAAATCTTTCCCAGGATACTGAGAGGTTCCCCTACAACAGAAAGGTGGGGAGTGAGACATCTGCCATGAAGAACAGTAAGAAAACTTCCCTCTTTAACTTGTACTGAATTATTTGTTGGAAAAGGATGAAGACAATGCAAAACAGGTCCTACTATCCTTAGCTCTACAAATTGGTCTCTCAAAGCGCAACCTCCAGAGATTTAGAGCAAGGCTATGCAGTTTTAAATGGGTCTTCTGCAAGAGGAAAATTACTCAGCCTATTTTCATGAAAGCCATTTACTAAGCTGGGGCACGTTTACATTCCTCTCTTCTTTCCAGAGCCACAGAAGGCAGAGTAAAGAGATGAGAATAAAAGGTGTCTAAAACAATAATCTTCAGCAGCAGTGCCTACACATGTCTTTGTAGGAGATTACAGGTTTGATTAATATTGGAGGCCTCCCCTCATTAACCACGGTGCCTTCTGCCTCCAGGTACTGACTGAGGGGAGCAGGCCAGTCACACTGACACACAGTTTCTCAAATGTGACAGGTTTCTACTGCTCGTGTGTGAACTCACTCCAGGATCTTGTAATGCAATCAGGCTGAAATAAACTCTTTCCATCTGAAGTAATGGATTGTGTTTCTGCAGGCTTAGGAAGGAGAGACATGGAACAGATAATCTTTTGTTGCTATCACAGCAATCCCACCCGGGGCAGCCTCTGGGGATGTGACAGGGCTTCACTCTCCATCAGCTCCTGGTTTACAAACACTGGGTGGTCAGCCACAGCACCTGCTGCACAATGCTCAGCATTTCGTCTGCTCCAGGGAAGTTCATCCCTGGGCTGTGTCTTCTTCTCCCAAAAGACAGCATTTGGCCAGGTCAAGTCCAAACTGATATCTTGAGGGTGGCTATCCAAGGACAGAGGACTGACAAGCTCTTAACTGTTCATTACATCAATAGTTCCCTGACATTTTCCAGACTGAGTTGGAAATTGCAGTGAACTACAGATAACTCATGTTTTTCAGTGCTTGCTTCTTAATACCTTGTGTTACATTCAAGTGCTCCAGAGCAACTGCTGTCACCATGAATACCTGCTACAGCACAGTACATTTATTTTAATTTACCTTGAATGCGAGGTTGGGAGGAACATTTCACCAGCAGGTGACAAAATTTGTCAAGACTTTGTGTACAAGCCTTTCAACCACACGCCCTATAAACTTAAGAGATTCTGCTTGCTTTAATGCTTTTGCTGTGTTGCTAACAACATCATGCTTCCTTTTTATCCTGATTAATTCATTTCATCTGGAATTTGCTACCATTAGAAAATGTGATGGCATGTGTCATAGGTAACTGTATTACAGTTCTCAGTAAATTGCTTCCTCAAAAACAATTGGGTTCAGCCAGCAGGAACTGAAAATGCTGCTGTAAGGTGCAAGATGCTGCCTGTCTGAACACAAATAGTCAAACTGTGAGAAGACATTCAGCAGGACTGGAAATTTTTGCTTAAGCAGGACCATACACAAGAAACTCACCAAACTGTGCAAGGGCTGCTTGTGCAGATGAACAGGACAGGGTTGCACAACCTAGCAATAATTTTCCATTTTCTCCTGGTGCAGCACTTGGGGACACGGCTGCTTTGTTAATTAAACACAATTCCGCTCCACACCAAACACATATTTGCTTCTAAATATTTGTTTTTAAGCAATTCCAGGAAACAAGCGCTCTTGCTCGTTCCTCCCTTCCATCCTCCCACCTCCCCCTTCCATCCCCTGGAAAGATGCCTCTTAATTCTGACCTTCCACACATCTCCATGAACAACTGCACTGAGTGGAGGGGAAAGCAGGACAGCTCTGCTTGGGGCCTGGGGAGGTGAGCCTTGCAGAGAGCTTTTGTTGTTCCCCAGGTAGGATGTTTTGCTCTCCATCCATGCAGCCCGAATTCCTTTCTCACCACACCCAAGGTCATTTTAATGAAAATTCCTAAACCCATGCCAGGGGGATAGAATTGCTCCTAATCCTTCAGCAACACGTCATTTGATCCCTGGGCCCACTGGGGTTATTATTGTGTGTCTGCAGAGTACAGCAAAGCAGACAGGAGTAGAAAAATGGCAACCACTGCAGGAGATCCCCTTCCCTTTCCCAACCTTTCTCTCACATCCCCTATTTTTTTCTTTTTTTCCACCACAGCACATTCACTGCCTGCCAGTTTTCAAGGGATAATGCCATGTTTTAAGTCACCCTCTGCCACTCCCTAGAAGCTGCACACGTTTTTAATGAAATTAATGAGGAAGTTTAATTTTAAAGGCAGATTGTTTCCTCTGGTTTGCATTTTGAAAGGAACTGCATGCTTGTGTGGTCCATGCCTTACAGTAGTGTACTGATGGTTTACATCTGTGTTCAAGCAATGTTTTAGCATCATGAAAAACAACACAAAACCAAAATTAAAGTAAAATTGCATTTTTGGCAAGATGCAGAGGAGGGAAAAAGAGCTAGTGAATCCAGTACAACTTCATCTGTTTTTCTGGACTTTTTTCCATGATGCCACAGAAGGCTGTATTTTATAGAGAAAGCTTTTGATGGATAAGGCAAGGTTTCATTTTTCTCCTCTAGTTGCCTCCTCATAGCCTATGTGGGTATTGATTCCCTTTCCCTATCATGGTGAGATCTGGAAATCCACTGTGTCCTTGCCTTAGTATGCCCCAGGCCTCACACAAATCTGCCTGCCTTTCCCTATTAGCACTCCTCGCTTTCCTGGCACAGACATTTCAGAGCTTTCCAGCCCCGCCAAGTAAGATGAACACTTAGAAATTAGCAAATTTCCTCCCCAGTATTTAAGTATGAGTAGGCTTGGACTCACAAGCTATTTCCTACTCTCTCACCTCTTCCCCAAACATGATAATTTCTGCCCCGTTCTTGTCTACCACCTTTTCATTAGCAGAACTCAGAGTGGGGCATAGCAGAGAGGAGCATTCCTATCTCCAAGGAGAAATTTGGCCAAGGTCACCGGGCACACGTCAGCTGCGACAACAAGAGAAAGGAAAATCTTCAATCCAGGCCAGGAATATGTCCCAGCTTGCTCTAGATCTGATCTGGACAATAAAGGACCAGACTCAATAAAGGACTCTGGACCAGTGCCACACAGCATCTCCACTCCTCCAAAGAGCTGCCTAACTCACACTACTATGGGATGAGAGTATTGACAGTATCAACAGTATTTTCCAAGGTACAAAAGTGTTGCCAAAAAAACACTTTAAAGGTTGCTGATACAAATGACAGAGAAACAAGACACTGAAGCAAAAGAAGATATATATCTATATCTCAAACGTGCAATTTTTATATTGATTTAAAAAATTAAAATCTACTCATTTCTACCTAAACTGGTGGTGTGGGAATGTGCAGAAATTAGGAACCAGATGAATGCTCAAGAACTACTGACCTGTGTATGTTACCATGCTCTCTCTTTAATTTAGCTGCATTCACTCTGAATAATTATTATCCTGTAAATAATTATTGGT
>VZTT01070474.1:47438-59603 GCA_013400855.1 Buphagus erythrorhynchus
GGCCACTCAGAATCATTGGTCAATGTCAATTTTTCCATGAGTTGGTAGAACTCAAGCCCATAGGAAAGCTTTCCAGAAAGATTTTAGAAATTCTGCAGACTACATCAATCCCACTGATTTGAAGGACCACGTCTTAAAAAAATACATCTTCTAAAGTTCTTTTGTTCAGTTTTGTTCCAGGACCTGCTGCAAGGTCAAGAGGAAGCAATATATTAACAGCCAAGCACCTCATTGGGTTTTTCAAGAAATTTCCAAACCAGATATCTTGTCTTTAACTAGTCTTCTTCCTAAAGCCAATACAGTCACAAAATGGGTAAATATTTTATTGTNCTCACATGAAGAATTTCGATTGCTCAAGGAACCCAACTTGCCTTGGTAACAGCAGCAGCTTGGTTTAACATTACCACTGGCACTGTATTATATCTCCTTTCCTAAATCCTCACCCAGCCTCGTGACTTCTTCAAACACTGCTTTAATTTTCTTCATAATAAATCAGTGAAGACCCCAGACTAACCTTGAACAAAAGATGTCTAATAGGCTCCTCTCTAATGGATGAGAAAGATATTAACAGGTTAAGCTTAAGATAGTGCCATGAAGCAGAAGAATTCCCATTCCCTTTTACCTTTAAAGAGGGAATTTTATGGTTTTTTCCTGTGCAGGTCAATTTGGCATGCACAGCATTAATTTTGAAGGAAGCTAACACTGCTAATGAAGGATTTTCCAAATAGCACAAAGGAAGCATTTAATTACTTTTGGGCCTGTTGAGCCCAAAGCCTAGTAAAACAAGTCAAAAGTGAGTTGAGAATAATAAAACAGCATCTGTGTTTCACTCTGATACCCTGAATGAGATGGGGAATTTGCATAACATTTTAATGTAGAGTAAAACTGCAACTCTTGAGGTTAAGTTCTTTCAGCAACACACTAATGAGACAAACACCTTACAGCTAACCCTACTAATGATCCTATGTAAAAATTTAAATAGGGATAGGATTAGACAGGAAATTCCTCTTTTGCATGGTGAATTAGGAAGATCTAAAAAGATCTGCAGTGCCTGCAGAGGCATTGAAATTACAGCTCAGATATAAGAAATACTGAGCTCATTATGTCACCGAGATGGTTACTGTGGTGCTTCATTCAATGCCTGGGTTATAAATGTCCATTTTTAGACGCGTTTCCGGGCATAATTCACATGCCATTTGTTTCATATGGCTGTATTTCCACGCATGTTCCTTTCTCAGACTAATATATTAATATCTGCAACTTTAT
Source organism: Buphagus erythrorhynchus (assembly GCA_013400855.1). Taxonomy (NCBI): domain Eukaryota; kingdom Metazoa; phylum Chordata; class Aves; order Passeriformes; family Sturnidae; genus Buphagus; species Buphagus erythrorhynchus. The sequence continues at coordinate 48,705 of VZTT01070474.1, forward strand.
ATCCTTTTATTCTTCTGTTTACTAAACCCAGCAAATGTTCAATAAACCTCCAATATGTCCCATACAGTCTAGTGTTTCTAAGCCACTTGACAGAAATTTGTAGTTACAGAAAAGGCATTTACATCATCCAGCTTTCTCAGGGTAACTGATGTGAATTAATTCACTTAACCTGGTTATTTGGGGGTCTGCTCACAAAATTATCTCAGTTTTTGTTTGTTTGCTGAGACCAATATTTGGTAGGAACCAGTTCTAAAACTGACTAATGTGTAACTTTTTTCTTGCTCTCAGATCAACAATATACTGTTAATTTTAATTTCTGCCTTTAAAAATATTTCCCTGAATCATAAACTGTGGCACAAATGTCAAGCTCAATTTATTTGGCACTTTCTTGCTCAAAAGGGGATTTGAAGATCATCTTCTCAAATCTGTCTTGGTGTACCCCTAACCAAAGAATTTAAGGATTTTGTAGGTTTAAAACCTATCATGGATACTTTTACCCTGAAAATGTGATTCAATAGGCAATAATGAACAACCAGACATTTACAGGGCAATTGTATGACACCCTACTTTAAACTTTAATTCAGGAGTCTGCATTTCCTCTCCAGTCAAAAGAGAAAAAATTTCCTCAAAAAAATGACTGAATGCTTTTTAATTGTTTACAGATAGACTACTATTTGCCATTACTTCACAAATCCTCTTCCTGAGAACAAATTTTTACCTTTTTGTGTTCCAGCTGACCACTGTTTTTTGGGGTTTTTTTTAAGTGCTGGTTTCATTATTTCATAATGAGAATAATTAAGTGTCAGCAGCCTCAGCTTCAAATTAATAAATGCCTCTTCTGCTATCTGTGCAACACTCTTCATATTCTCCTACAGTGTTGTTGCCATGAGGAATTCCTTAGGGCTAATAGTTGGATTTTCAAACCTCTTCTCCTGGCCGCACATATGCTACAAATTCTTGCAATATAATATTGCTGTTCACTTATCTTTTTCTTTAAATATCAGGCATCGTCTTGCATAGATTATCAGAGCTGGCATGGCTCCATGGGCTGTCCTGCACACTGTAGTTTTACAAGGTAGCAGTCCTTTTGTATCTGTACTTTTAGCATCAGGGATTTTTCTGTCAAGCCCTAGCACATTTCTGTTTCTTTTTCTAGGTTTAAAGCCCTAAGTGCTCACCAGCAACTCGAGGGAAGTTCTTAACAGCTCTGCCCATTGAGTTGCTTTCAGACAAACCCTCTTCATCATTTCTGATCTTTAAAAAGAAGCACAGTTATGCTCAGTATTCACATTAAACCTGACTAGTTGCCTGTAGTGGTACAGAAAAGGAATAAAAGACAGTAACCATTAGATTTTCATACACAGGAGAGATCTATAATACCTGCAATAATTGCAATGGTATGAAAAGGGCCTCAGATTGGCTTAAAAGCAGCAGCAAAATCAGTTTCAAGACTTTAGTTGCAGGTCCTAAATATCTTACTTCTAACTTATTGACAATAGTTTCAGGATTTGGGAATGACTGTTCTAGGTTCTGTACAAAGCACAATTACAGATACTGCTCCCACTGCAGATTTTTTAAGGCAATTTTAAAAATAAAAATTAAAAAAATAAAAAAGAAAGAACAGACACTAAACCAGACTGAAAAATCCCATACTCTCATTATAGGCTTATTTAGAAGTAGGGTTAATCAAGATTTAATCAAATTGCAGAAGTTATCAAGGTCTCTCACAGAACTGCCCAGAACCTGGGAGGAAAGGGACTTTAAGTTGCTCCTGATCACCAAGCACCTCCCTCTACAGAACTTTTCCAGCATGGTGTCATACAACTGACTGAAGGGGGATCGACTCAATAGCCAAAAGCAAGGCACAAAACCAGAAACCCCTCACAGGGACTGAAGTACATATTCCTATTAAATAATTTCAGCCACCATTTACACACTGTGCTACCCAGGCAAGTCCACAAAGGGACAGTACAGCAAAGACTTGCTATACAAGCACAGATTTCATTTTAAATCAAAAAATTTTGCCACTGCTGCTTTCTGCCTGTAAAAACAGGCAAGGTAGTAGTGCAATATGCTACCTCAGTCTGGAAGGAAGAAAAGAAAACTTGGAATTTCGTTCAGCAGTGATCTGTCATTTATATGGTCTCCCTCTGGGTCTAATACTCTAATGACATTCAGAAACAGTTCAATAAAGAAATGGAAGCTGAGGCTGTATCACAAACTGTACTTCATAAGCAATCAAACTTCAGACCTCTATATTTCAATTAATCACAATCCATCATATCATATGTACATTGGAAAAGGCATTTTAGACTTCGAATCAGTCACCATAATTAATTTAAAGAATTAGAGTAATGACAGGCAATATAATTAAAAGAAGCAGGCTTAAAAAGAGTTGGAGGGGAAAGCTGTTGGGTTCGAGTTTCTGGGGTTTTGTTGTTTTTTTTTAACAATGTCATCTTCCAGTAACTTTCCTGTTTCATCCTATTCCATCTTAGCCTTGGAGGTTACAGACTTTGCTTCAAAGAATTTCTTGGCACTCTCATAGTCATAAAACAAATATTCTATAACTTCCAAGATCAAACACACTTTGGCGGGATGCAAAATAGCTACCTCTGCTCCAGTTTGGGCAGACGCGCTTGTAAAGGATTGAATTTTTGCCTCTGCACCTGAGCAGCACATGATGTATCATGAAATATGCAGGTCTTCATTATGCTTGCCTTTCAGACAGACTGCGTGTCCTTCCCTAGAACTGGAGCTAACATCTACTGGAATGTGTTTTTCCAAGAAGAATCAAACTCGTCACAGGATCCATAAGAACCTCTTGTACTGCTGGAACTCATAGAATGCTCCATTTTAATATCATAAACTTTGATTTTAATGAGTTCCACTCTCAGAGGCAGAGACTGTCTGCTAAGGATTATGTGCCAAAATGCTGCATTTTTTGAAGGAAGAACTTCTTGTTTTGGAAGACTATTTTAGATTTAGGAAAGAACAATAGTTGTGGATTTGTGGCCAGAGTCAAGGGGACTGAAGTGATACCAGCACAAAATAAAAAGCGGATATGAATAAAGCCTGTATATCTTCAAGTACAAATTTCACCTCTCCTCACTGTCCTTTACCGTTTCCTCAATAAAAGTGGATAGACAGGAATAAGTGTAAGGATGAAAGGCAGTTAGAAACCTTAATAAAGTAAAATAATAGTATAGTATAATACAGTATAGTATAGTATAGATGTGTGTGTATAAACACATAGACACACATCTCCTCTAGTTCTTCCAAAATATAAATTCAGAATTTTGTTCTATAGAAAATGGCAACTTGGACCAGAAATGTTTTTCAAGTTTTCAAACTAAAAATTCAAACACTGGTTCCCAGCACAGTTCCTGCAGTAGTGCGTGCCATGGAAAAAAAGCAAGAAAATTCATGAGTTAGTATTCAAAGCAGGGCTTGAAAAACACACAGCAAATGAGTCACAGGCCATGTTGAGGACAAAAAAATAGCAAACAATATAGAATTCAGTAAGCACAGATATTCTCAATGATGCTGGAATTAAGGAATTTCTAGGGGAAAAGTACAGGCTAACAGTTCTGGCATTTTGCAAATTGGTGCAAAGTAAAGCATTCAAATGTTCTTAAATAGTGTTTGGGCGCAAGAATACAGACTCAGAAGGAGAAAACAGATTGATGCTGAACTGACCAGCTTATTCTCTGACTTCTATCACTTTCCAACATAAATTAAAACAATGCAACTACAACATTACTTCCTCTATACATTTATCAAGGCAACAAAGTACAATTTGATATAGATTATTAACCTGTTGTTACAGTTTGGAAAATTGATATACAGAGGTGAAGCAAGCTGCCTAAGGTCAGAGAAAATGAGCAAGCAAGAGAAGAAAATATCCAGTTTTCCTGAAAGCAGAGATCCTTAATGGGATTTAGTGCTTTGCCACTTACTAGTCACATAAATACAAAAACTCATTTTTTCCCCCCACGGTTACTGCTTCACTTATCCATACACCATGCTAATAAATAGGTTTTACATGTCAGGAGGAGCTCGGGGATTGTCAAAGGGAATGATAACAACTTTAATGATAACTAGACAGCATTAGGTGAGGAGACAGGATGAGACAGGGCTGGATGAGATGTCTCAGTGCCCAGGTGAACTTGCTCTCCTAAATAACTTACAAGCTTTCTTCTGAGTTTACTGACAGGAACTTCGAGGGAAGATCATAAGGTGATGTTAAAGAGAAACCAAACCCCCAAAAAACCAGCCTACTCTCTATGAGCAAATATTATCATCTTTCTTTATTACAGTAACAGCCAAAACTACAGTGGATCTGTTTTACTGCATACTCAGCAAGAAAGGTGGTCTTTTCCCCTGAAAATGTTACAACTCAGATAGACAGGAGACATCAGGCAGGGCAGGTACAGAACATTCTTCATCCTACCAACAGCTCTCAGCACCCAAGAGCCACAGTCTCACCTTTTCTGCTGAAAGTGAGCACCTACTTTCCTACTTATTTTATGGAACCACAGAAGGTCTCCAAAAGACCACAGGCAGAGAGCTGCTGACCTTCAGCCTGCCTCAGCCCACACTCTTTGCAATTCCTCAGAAACCTCTTATCAAATGATACCCTTCATATTTTGTGGTGTAGAACAATGAATCTCACTACTCTTTCTCTTCAGCACTCTACACTTCCCCACAGCCTCACTCTTTGCAGAAGCTCTTAAGAGGTGACTGGCATTTAGATGACAGAATATTGAAAAGGTCAGGGCTGTGCCACACAATGCAGCCATGCACAGGACACACCAGCTATTGAAACATCATTCCCATAAATCAAACACTAGCAGTTTGTTCCGGGAGGCTGTGGAAACTCTGTGCTTGAAGGAGTTCAAGGTCTGACTGAGCAAGGCTGGGCTGGACATCCTCCTAAAATGCCAGATTATGAATCTACTCTACCTGCTACTTTTCACCTTTCAGCAGTATCCTGATCCTGAATGCTTCACAAGCAATAGCCCTGATTTTACAAGATCACAGCGAAGTCAATGTGGTCCCTGGCTGGTGATTCACTCATACTGAGCCAATAGAATTGAGATAAGACCTAGAAATAATGACAGCTTAAGTAGGGATCATTCCATCTGAATTGAATATTACTGTCTCTGGGGTTTTGAAACATAAGAGTAATATTTTCCAATTGAAATTTACAGTGGGAGCTTAGCAAGTCATCAGTCTTGGATTTAGGCAGGTTATATGACAAGACAGTTATCCACATGAGTTCTGTCACTATCTTTGTTCCACTGTCTGCATGCTTCTCTTCAATCTCTCACAAAATGGACTGAATAAACATACTTCGATAGAGAAACAAACTCTAAGGAACACAAAATTTATTCCTCATTCATCTCCTCTCACTCTTTAACAGCCCTTTTTCTTCACTGATTAAAAGCAGTCATGCACATGCATCTTCCACCGCTCCCTCCCTCACTCTTTGCCTTTTCTCATCTCTCTTGGTCTATTTTCTGCCCAACTGTCAGAGATAAAATTATCTCTATAATTCCCTCTGCCTTAACCATTCTGCAGTTATTTTCTACCAATATCATTTCTCCCCTTGCCTGTCCCTTTTGAGTTCTTTTGCCATCTGTTACTCATCTTGAATGTCCTCAGAATTTTTCTTCAGTATATACAGTCTCCTTTTTTCTGCTATTTTGGAATTTAGACCGCATATCACTGGCAGTTATTTAACTCTTGCAAAGCATATACAGCAAATAGATGTCTTGTAAAAGACAGCAAACATGACAAAGTAGTATTTTATTTTTAATCACTACATTGCTACTCTGTGGGTACATTTAATATCATTTGCAGCTGTCAGATTTGCAAGCTGAGGCAGGTGAGGCAGAGGTAAAAGTTCAGTGCTCCTTATTTTGATAGAAACAGAGGGAGCCTGATTTTTTTATAGATTTTATGGTACTGTCATTCATAACTCAGTTCAACATGACATTTATCTGTCTGTTTCCCCATTTCACATCCTCACTGTGGTGGCTTTGTAAAACAGACCTGTCAAATTCTCGCCTCACCTTCAACCTTCCTCCAGCTGTAAACTGAATGTACTGCACAAAACCCTTCTAAATAAAGCTAGAGCTTATTCAGTAGAAAGACCCGTGACCAATTAGAACAGTTTGCATTTCCCTTGGCTTATGTGAATAGCAAAATGAGAAAAACAAACAGAAGAGATAACTGTGCTCTGTTAAAAGATAATCCCTTGGTATAATAATTGTCTAGCAAGTTGGAGCGTCACAGCAGGCAGAAATCCAATCAGCATTTAGTAATTACGTCCCCATTTATTTTTGAGAATTATGCTCTGCCATCGCTTTAGGCCCTTTAGAAATGCTCCTATTCCCCAAGGCATCAGCTATATTTATAATGCAGTATCCCCTACTATTTTCCCAGTGTTATGGCAACAAAGAATACAATATTTAGAGAGCTCTCAAGTTCTGCCAAGGCCAGGCAGCAGGCTCTGCGAGGCCCTGTCACACTCGGAGGGCGCAGGCCGGGCGTGCGTGTGCCTCTCACTGTGCACGGGCACACGTCACACAGAAAAGGCACCACAGGATGGAGGAAGGGGACTAACAAAACTCTGTTTGTTTCTTCTCTAAACCTCCTGGCTAGAGGCACTTAATCACAGTATAGATTAGACTGTGCTGACTCATTTAAAAAAGAACCTGAAATTCAAGAAAGCTCACTTCCTTCCTACTTTTTTTTTTAAATGATAGAGTGAGGCTTGACTCACAAGGTCATTGAAAGCTACAGAAATATTTCTTTCCACCTCAATAACCAAGAGACTCCTATGCATGCTTCCACATCTTTTAATGATTTTTCTACACATCAGTAAACACAGCAAGGTGGGACCCCCCAGAGCAGGCTCCATGTTTCTAACAAATATGTTTTTATCTAAATGGACTTTCAGCTCTTGCAGTGACTGCAGTTTTCCAGCACATTCACTTTGCACCAGCCAGCAGAGCCCTTTCTCACATTGCCGTAGTCCTGGTCAGGAGACTGCAAGGTTTTGTTTTCTCACTCAAGCTAACTTCTGGAAGTAATTACTAATAGATGAAATTAAAGTTCAGCCGAGCTGTTAAGTGCTCCACTGAAAGTTTTCCAAAATTAGCAACTGTCATGAGTCTTAAGACTTGATAAGCATTCTCTGAAGACAGTGCTTCCACAACAGTGCTGCTCACTTACTGCCCTGTCAGCAGTACCACAGATATGTTGCTACCCTGTCATTTCTAAAACCTACTAGAAGTGGGTGAGGGAGAAATTTATCTTCCTTTTGGTGTGTTGCACATATGTGCACATGTCAAAAAGTCATTGGGCCACACGAGCACTTACTATAGACAAGGAGAGAAACAGAGCAGGAGCATCAGGGCTATCCCATGCTCACATCCCACCTCTCCTTTGAAGGTTCACACTCCATCTCTGGCAAAAATAAGCTGTTCAACCTTCGCAGGTAAAGGAAATTCATGTAATTTAGTCAGAATCCAAACTTCTATTCTTGCCCAGCAATGTAACTCATTGTGTTTGCCTCTACTCATCTAAAACAGTGGACATAAAGAAAGGGAAAATATTACTTTGGTAGGGAGTATTGAAATATTAAATGCCTTGAGGCTTCTTGAGTACTTGAATAATTTTTCCTGGATAATCATAAACCAAACGTCAAAATCTATGTTCCAAATCTTTTCAAAACACTTTGTTCACACCTTAAAGCAAAGGGGGAAAAAATAAAAGGGATGGAGAGGAAAGAAGGAAGAGAAGAAGACGGATATACCAATGGCATTGAGCAGCTCAGTAAGTAGTTCTCATCTGAATCTGAGTACATCCAGATACACTCCTAGTGCCAACTGGGCAGTAAGCTTGATAATAAATCTAGCACAGGAGCACAAGAGCCATATACAAGAACTACGACTTCATCCCTTAAAAAGTGGACAATAAGCACAAACAACTTTCCTAAAACCACTAAGCTTATAACAAGAACACAGCTCTATGAGGAAGTCTGCAGACCTGAGCACGGCTCTTGCAGGTTGTACCTCTCTGCTTTCACCCAACTGTTTTTGGTTTTTTTAATTACTTTCTACCATCATCTGAGGGAATTAACTGAATTACCTGGGGGATTTTTTGCTACCTCCTGCTTGTATAAAAGACCCATTGCCCTCTTGTGGCTCCCCCACTTGGGAGCAGACTGTGTCCACAAGGAAACTGAGAACAGCCCAACACAGTCCTCCTGTAAATTTTAAGATTTGCTTTATGGAAGGAAACATTGGCTTATGTCCAGGCCCATGATTTACTGTAACCTTCCCAAGGAACATCCAGTTGACTGGAGCAATTTATTAGCCATGCCAAAAAACAAAGGCAGGCGATATTTCTGGCATGTTCTGTTTCCAAAGGCCCAAGCATAATAGGAGGGATTACACCTCTGTTTGCTGTTTCTACATTCAGAACCATAGATACCTTGTTCAGTTCTCTTAAGCTTATTTGTAGTTCAACATTTTTGATGTGACTCGCTGATGCGTCAGAAATTGAAACCCCATCACTGGAAGGAAATTTTTATCCTCCCAAGTAAGAAATGCAACGACATTTGGTCATACAAGCCTTATTGTAAACACCTTCTCAAATACAGAAATCGTGTTTTACTTCAATAGAACCAAACATGAAGCCTCCAAACCAAGAAAGCTACCTCTTAAAAACCAAATCAGAACACTTGGAAATACTCACTAATTCAGTATACAGGTACATGTATAAGTGGCATGAAATGGGCAGCAACATGAGAAGCTGGAGTCTTGCTTTTAAGTAACTCAATGTGATTTGCTATTCTGTGGGCTCTGATCAGCACAAAGATTTGTGTCAACTGGTGTGAAAAGTTGTTTCTGTTTATCTCTTCCCTCTTCCTCATATCTCATCAAGGAACTCTTGATACTTTGCTTGGCACACATAGATTCTCTGCAGCTGTCCCTCACACAGAATCACCCACCTTGCAAAAGTGTTTTCCAAGTGATAGCCATGAAAATAGCAAGATGAAGTGGAAAACAGCAACATAAAGTGAGAGACAGTCACACACCTTATTTTTCCATATCAATGCTGAATTCACACAGTAGACACATATAACAAAGAACTACTTTATATTAACTCCATAGGAAAATTTCACAAAATATTGTGACACCATTGTTTATCAGATTTCATGTAATCTTATTCAGTCGCAAGTTGGTCATGCTTAATCACCATGACCTTCCGGAGATCAGAACTTACTCATCTAAGTTGCTTCACTTCCATTAGCTGACCATATTAACAGTATGTACAAAAGCACCATTGAAATGCCTGCATTAATCTGTAGGGCCAAGCTAAAAACTTTTCAAACCCATCCTCTTACATCAACTGAAAAGTCTGAGCTGAAAAATAAAAAATCTTGAAGTTTGCAATGTGTCAAAAGAATCAACAATTAATTTTTGTTTCTTAAATTTGTGTTCATCACTGCCCCAAAACTTTAGATGCACAACTCTGTCAGATGAAAAAAATATTGGGTTTAGACATACCAAGTTCAAGTTCAAGAATGTGAAAAACAAGCACAAAGTAAGAAAACAAACACAAAGTAATAAAAATAATAACAACAACAAAAAAAAAATTTAAAAGAGATAGACAGTTGACGAACGCACATGTCAGGCTTGGTTAGCAGGGTACTTAGGATACAGGACGTGCTGCTTGATCTCACTGTTTGTGATTACAAACCTCAACATCTGGCTCTCAGAGTAGATGCAAATTTGATGGCAGATGTTTGCAAGAATCACAGAGGACTGTTTTTGTAGTTAAAAGCAATTAAGGCAAGTTGTTAATTTTGCCACATTTTTGCCCCCTTCCATTTTGAACCATCACCCTTCTACCTCTTATCTGTCAGTGCTGGACAAGACAAGCCATTTGGCAATGGCTTACTCAATTAAACCTACTCCAAATGTGCCCTCATCATCCCAAATTCCCAATCCTTCCATCCATTCCCCACTTCCAATTCAGAGGTCACAGATTATAGCTAAGGCTGCTTCATGCATTTTGCTCATGTAGATTCAACCCAGATGTGACCATGGAGATTGAACCCTCACATGGCATTCTGCCCTGGTGGCTGCCTCCAGCCCTGCAGAGTGACCCCAGAAGAGTGATGCACCTCTCCAGCACACCTTAATACCACCCAGAACCTACAAAATGGGAACCTGATAAAGCTTAGTTGAGAAGAAGGGTTGAGAAGAATAACCCCTTCTCTATTCCCATCCCAATGAATCCACACCCAGGATATAAACTACTCAAAGTGACATTTCTCATCTCATTCGGTTGGTGTTAATGTTACATCCCTCCTTGTTCTGGGAACACAGACTTTGGAGAAACAGCCCCTGCAATCAAAAGTCAGTTGCTAACACTAAAGCTTTCTTCCAGCCACAACCCTCCTTTCATTTATGAATATCCATCTGTTTTTATACAAGAAAAAGTTTAACTTCACAGAGTATAAAATAGACCAAGGCAAGGTTGGATGGGGCATTAAACAACCTGGTCTAGCAGAAGATGTCCCTTGCCCATGACAGAGGGTTGGAACCAGATGATCCTTAAGGTCCCTTCCAACCCAAACCATTCTGTGATTCATTCTATGACCAAGAGCTTGTCTCAATTTTAGGAGCCCGATTATATCCATTTCCCACATTCCGGCCTTAAAAAAGAGAAAGAGCACACTGTGCTAAAAATGTCTCAGCTCATACATTTCACTCTTGAATTAAGCTTTTGACAAAGGAATCAAAGGATGGTAGATGCTAGTTGGTGCTAGTAAATCAGAACAACCTCTTTCCCCATCCTTTATTCTTTTTTTTTTTT
>VZTT01070482.1:2457-17982 GCA_013400855.1 Buphagus erythrorhynchus
ATTTTAAGTGGGAGATGTTGGTAGAACTTTGCAGAAAAAGAAGAGTTATCCCCAAACCATCACAGCATCCACTGAATCTTTTTCTTGAATTCATGCCACCCAGTTTGTAACTGCAGCTTTTTTTCTGAAATTAAGTATGAAATTACATGGTGAAAAGTAAGAGTTTTTCTCAGGCTGTTGGGTTCAATGAGGTGTAACATGAATCATAGGACTTGAAAGACTGGCTTTAGTCACATAAAGTAGACCACTGAATATATGCAAATTTTCATCTATTTGCATTGTATTGTAAGGCCACTTTTTGTGGTTATGTTGTTAAGTCTTGTGGTATCTTTTTATTTACACAATGCTTGACCTTCTAAATGGAAGGTCTAAGTGTTCCTTCTAAAGGAACATAAGAACTTTAGTTGCCAGGGCTTTCTAGTAAGCTTCTGTGGTTCAAATGTGATTTTGTTCAGCACCAGAACATAACTGAATATTTCATAACAAGAGAAGGGAAATCCAGAGAACTCAAAATGCTGAGAGGATAGGAAAGAAAAGAAGAGAGGGGGAAGAAAAAAAAGCAATATTTGATTTGGGAGAGGTAGGCCCTGAGCCATCTGTCCTGGCTGAGCCTACTTAGGGCTGGGGGATTAGACTACAGACCTCCAGAATCGCTTTTCAGCCTCAGATACTCTGTGATTTGCTGTCCAATTCTGCCTGATGTGAAGGCAGGGTGTCAAAACCTGCTGAGTGTTTCCATTGTGATTTGTTTTCCACTGGTGTTTCCATAGCTGAATCAGTCACTGACAAACTATGAACAAAATTAATCCAACAGTTTGGATGAGGGTATAGGAATGATTCCTATAGGCCTCTATATTGTTTCTGCTGTTATTGTTCTGCTGCATTAGTTAACTGTACTGCATTGTGCCCTGCTACCTTCTGATCGTGCATGTTCCTTCAGATAAATGATTAGAGAGGTTTATGGATACTGTAAAGGATCGGTAGTCATGTGCTTTCAGATAGGTAACATGGTCCTTGAGTAAAGAACAGAATGAATCTTCCCTTATATTCACGGGTGTTCTGTTTATTATTTGACCGACTTCAATGTGAGAGGTTTTTATAATGTAATGGACTAGATCACTAGTTTGATTATAATATAAAAGACTAGATCATGACAATACATTATGCATCTGGATAGATTTATGCTAGACCATAAATTATCAGTGTGAACTCAGATACTTGCAGAAGCCTCTGCAGAGCAGCAGTTACATTAAATTTTCTTCCTGGATTGGAGTCTTGTAATTTATGCAGCTAACAAAAAGCATGGAGATTGTGTGAGTGAAACATGTTAAACTAAAGGGCTTGAAGCTTATAAGTTAGTACAGAAAAACAGGAATTAAATGAGAATAGAAAATCTTTCCTATGTCTTTTTCCATGGTATTACAGTTTCTCTACACACAGGGATGTTACTACATAGTTAGGTAAGCACAAGCACACATAATAATGAAATTAGTTCCAGGTTGGAGGGATTATCCCACTTTCAAAACAGTACAAAAGTGCTGTAGGGAGCTGCCTACACAGGAGATGTATATGTATTGCTGACAACATGGGAAAATCACATTGAATTCCTGCAGAGTGAATTCTCCATGGAAACAAAAGCTTAGAGAATAGGCTCTTTTTGCCTGTGAATTAGAGGGAGGATCTAGCAAAGATTTGCTACCATTGACTGCTTACCTTTTTCCTTTTACTTTACCTAAGTTATGCTTCTATGACTTTTGCCACATATATACAACTATTTTATTTCACATACATATCAGCAGTAAAACAATTTCATTCAGAAGCCCTTCACAGGGCAAGATTACTGGAGTTGGCTGTGAGATTACAGCATTACCTACAAATGTATGCTTTACTTTCACGGGTAATAATATGCAAGCATGGCTTAAAACTGAAAGCAAACATCAGAAATTATCCAGTAGATACAGACTAAAGCTAGTTAATCAAGTTGCTCTTCATCTACTTGTATGAAAAAGATTTCTTAGAGTTTCAGTTTTCAGCAACAAAGGAGGGAAATATATGTGTGTGTAGCTAAAAGCATATTTAAAACATATACATTTAGATCTTGTGTATCTATATATAACATCCTTATATATGAAAACTGTGTATCTAGATAACAGTATACATATTATTCAAATATGAAAAAGGTCAAAACAAATATAAATCTACATCTGAGCTGCTCGTCCACTCTTTAGTATGAGAGATTAATGTAAAATCAGGGTAAAAACCTGTCTAAATTTCATACTGGCTTTGTCAGGATGTCTGTGACTAGAAGATGATGTGAAGCAGTGTAGAATCAGACTCCTGGTCGGATTTCATTCAACTAGTTTTTAGTCTTTTCGTGATACTCCTTGTCATTATTGTTGTCATTCACAGTTTCCACCTTCAAAGCACAGGTAATTTAGACTGGTTGTGTCTTGTTGCCTAAAAGCCATATTTTAATAATAAACCTCCATCCCATAGCAGTCACTCTTTCTGATGAGAGTGAAATACTCATTTACAGATTTCACCAAACCTGTTTGATTCATGGGGGGCTGTGACCTGGCAGTGAAATGTTTGACAAAGGATATAATTCATTCAAGAGCCCATGTAGCTTTTATTTAGAAATGCTTGGTTTTGAAAGGAATTAAAAGGAGCAACCTTCCGAAATAAATTTTAAAGTACCCCATGAGGCAATTCTTTTTTTAGCATACAGAAAAAAATCTTGATTTTTGTTTACATGCTAACTTCATCAGTTTGTCCAGAAAATGTCAGGCTACTTCTCTGAATTTGATATATTGGCTATCTCCAGCACAAATAGAATTCACCATTTTTTTTTAATCCAAGCTGAAACTTGATAATTTGCTTGTATTCTTTGTTGACTGGATTTTTTAATAGTGTATTCCAATTTAAATAATAAATTCTAAGTATTATACAGTTTACTTACACAGATACACTAAAGCCATTGGCAGAACTTGTTTCTGTGAGGTAGTTCATGTGACATGAGTAATTTGCCTTATCTGTATACTTTGTGAAGCTAGCCAGACTCTCAGAGTAAAATCAGCAAAAATGAGAAGTCTACACAAAGATACTGTTACCACTCCCATTTGTGGCATTTTAATAGATATGTAAATTGTGAAGTAAAAAAACCTACACCCCGAAATAAATTCATTTACCTAAAGAAATTAGTTGTAATAAACACTTAGGAATGAAAGAGAAAGAGAGGTTGTGCATCACCCCATTAAAAGTAATATCATTTATTTAGGTCAGATCTCAATTGCATTATAAGAAAATTTGTTGCCAGTAAGATAAAAATTAATTGGCAGGTCTTAATTGGTTGATCTTTTATGGACGTTTCACAACAGACCTAACAAAGTCGTATTTCATAGCAGTTCTTTTTCAAATATGAACAAAAGCCTGTGCAGAGGAAGGATGACCTTTTTATCTTTGTAGTGAAAAAGTTCATAGGTTTATTTTTAGATGTGATGCATATGGTAAAGTAGCCAAAAATTTTCCCCAAGTGCCAGGTTGCGCATGGTTCTGAGGCAGAAGGAAGAATTTTGTTAAAGGAAATACTGTGGTGCATGCATGAAACACTTTACCATAGTAAAGACAAGGGGGAGGGTGAAGGGAGGAGAGAGAAATGTACAGCTAAATGTTTCTGTCTCCTAAACACTCACAGAAGTGCTGTTTGAAATTGAGCAGGAATGGGCAAGCCCCACATTCCTCCTGTAGTCATAGAACTTCCCACTCTTCTAATGCACTCCAGTAGACTTGCAGAGTTTAGCTGCCACTGCAGAGCTCACATCTGGTATGGAGAGCATGCTTTAATAATCCTAGAAATAATTTAGAAATACCTACTTGTCTTGGAAACAGTTCTCGTTTGAGACAGGAGGCCACAGTGACCTACAATGAGGCCCTGCAGTCTTCCACAATCGATTTTCAGTGCACAAGTGCTGTGTCAGACATGTTGCAGCTCCTGTGCATCCCTTGTGTGCTTGTGGGGGAGTTCTGAATTCCAGTTCTTAAACCTGTAGGTTGCCAAGCAGGATTGTTTTCCAGAGCCCTGGAGGTGCTGGGTCCTGCATTTGTACGGAAAGCTGATCTGCAGTGAATCCAGTCTCCACCTACC
The DNA here is from genome assembly GCA_013400855.1 of Buphagus erythrorhynchus. Taxonomy (NCBI): domain Eukaryota; kingdom Metazoa; phylum Chordata; class Aves; order Passeriformes; family Sturnidae; genus Buphagus; species Buphagus erythrorhynchus. The sequence continues at coordinate 6,602 of VZTT01070482.1, forward strand.
ATGTTCAACAATTTGCCTGCCTATGTGTTCATATACTAATTTGGGGGTATATCGTAGAATTATAGAATGGATTGGGTTGGCAGGGAGCTTAAAGATCATCTGGACACAGCATTGCAGGTGGGGTCTCATGAGAGCTGAGTAGAGGGAGACCCTCTGCCCTGCTGCCCACACTGCTCTGAATGCAGTCCAGGACACATTTGGCTTTCTGGGCCACTGGTGCATATTGCCAGGGCAGTTTGAGCTTCTTGTCAAACCCTCAGGTCTTCACCCAAGTCTATGTGTAAGATTTAATTTATGCTTGAGTACTGTGGACAATAAGATTCTTTTGACTTCCTAATTTCTCACTGAAGTCAGTGAAAGTCTGATGCTCCCCATGCTGAACAAATACTGCAGCTTAGCCCAAAACCATACTAGAGGTTTCATTTCTAGGAGGGGAAGTAGAACCACATTCTGTCTAAGTTCCCTGGAGTTCCTCTCTGTCACCAGCTGAGGTCTGGACATCTGTAAATCAAAACTATATGATTATTAGTATTTTCATATTTATTTTTCTGGTTTATGCACTTAAGCTGAAGGTGAAATACTAAATAAAAGATATTCATCCATGCATAGCTGAGAACCAATTAATTAATATATTTGTTTTCTTTTTATTATTAATTTCTGCTCAAGTCACAAAATATCTGATTCAAAGATAGATTTTTTTTCTTTTTTTTTGGCTAAATCTGGAGAGTTTTGAGGTATTTGTTTTGTATCAGTTTATTTCTGCCTATGATAAAAATGGACATTTTAGTAGGCATCCAAAGTCAATGAATAATAGGTTTTAGCAGAATAGTGTATTGTACAATCTAAAATTACTGTCCCATACATATTCTTCCACAGATCTTCCACTAGAATCAGTGAAACTTCTAAAGTACAATTGAAGAAGAAGGAACTGATTTTTAATTTATAAAAAAAAATCTTAATATATTTTGTCAGAATTAGCAAGTACGTTTAAAAAAATACAGTTTCAGGACTGTCCTTTTCAGGTTTGAGAAATAACTTCTGTCTACTAAGCCAGAACATTCTTTGAAAAAGCTTCTGACAGGCTTATGGTTCTTATGATGAAAATAAATAACAAAGTTTTGCCAGGCCTAAAAGGCAGGGTGGCAAGTTTTTACAGGATTAGACCCTAAATTAGAATGATTCCACATTTAAGAAAGAATACATCTGGTAGACAGAAACAAAACCTGCATATGTATTTACCCAGGAAGACATAAACTGAGCTTAAGATTATTTGCAGGCCAGTGACAGAGAGTTAAAAGTATGAAGGTTTGGCTTTTCTTTGTACTTAGAATAAGACAGTTCAGAATGAACTGATGAATTGAGCGAATGAAAAGTATGCATTCAAACCTCCCATGTGTCAAGGGGAGGAAGGAATTTTGTTGGCTGACTTGCCAAACAGCAGGGCTATAGCTGCACCTGTGGGACGCTTTTGTGAGGGGTGCAAGAATGGCTGTGGTATGTACATCACAGCTCAGGACACATGGAAGCAGCACGCCGAAAGGATGGCTTGCACTTGTTTAGTGAAATTAGACCTGTCTCAAGCTGTCTGATGGTAATTTAAGAGAAATGGTGATCCTTCAGAACCTGTGGATTTGGATTTCCACTGGAATCTTGTCTGGTAAAGATTTAAACTTGATAAGGAGCCAGAGTACAGTCCTTAAACCTTCCTCTTTCTCCAAATCAGTGTGGAGACTTGGCTTTATGACATATCAAGGTCATTTTTCTGCTAATGTGCAGTGATGTGAGAACTGCTCAGTCAGATCACTGCCCACTGGATGGCCTTTGCACAGTGGAATTTTCCTCCAAACAGTTTTACAGGAAAACAGATGATGCCTCTCTAGAAGCTCGTTCTGTGTGATACTTTCTATTATTAAATGTCACCTGTAGCTTGGTATTTGTAGTTGTAACTCGCCTGGAGAAGACTGCTGGAGAAACTCATAGGTAATTATATTGTTACATGTGCTTACCATTCTTGCTTTTTCAGATATTAAAAAATAAAACAACCTGAAATGCCTTAGTCTCCTCCAAATTAAATTGAATAAAAGGCAAATTTCACTGAGTTGTATAAAAAGAGGAAAAGATATGGGGTTTTGTATACCTTCTGTCAATCAATACTGGTTGAGAAATTATTCCTCTCAGCTTTTTCTTTATCTATTACCTTTAAATCAACGACCTATACCTGCAGAAATTGCTTGTATCCTCTGTATAACAAGATAACAAGACTGTTTCTTTGTTGTGTTGCATCAAATCACAATTATTTAAATTCTTACCACTAATCTCTCATGTCTTTGTATAACTTAATTAAAAATTTCTTACCAGAACAACCCAAAAATTCTCAAGAAATGTGTTTGCAACAGATAACATCTGATAGATGAACTCTATCACTTATTGTAGTTCAAAACTGTGTGAAAAATCATAATTTATGACTGTCCATGACATAAATCAGAACAGAAAGTTTTATTATTCAGCTATTCACCATTAAAAGTTATTACACTTCTTATACTTTTCATGCTGAAAGAACATTATGAAGCCGTCTCCATTAATTGTGGCAAACAGCGCTTGGCTTCTGTTGTTTGGGGAGAATGGTATCACCTGAAATTCAATATGATAAATTAGTCTCATCTTAAGGACTCTGTATAATGATCCATGTACTTAGAGGTGCAATATGCAATTTCAGGACATTTTTAGAGGTTTTTTTTTTCTAAGAGAGAAAAATTCTAGAAATAAAGACCAAATTGATATCAGATGAGAGCTCAAGTCCATAAGTAAATATTATACACACACATGCTTTTTTTGTAACTTGTGTTCTACTACAAGATACAGAACCATTTGATATCCATTTGGGGGGAAAGCTGACTATTTTAATAAAAAGAGTGCTTTATGTGTTAGATTGACAGATTTGAAATTTCTTGTGTTTGTATTATGAATTATTAATGTGAGTATATGGAAACTAATCCCACATCCTTGCTCATGTAGAAGAGGTCTCTCCTTGTTATGCTGCTGTGATCAAATGACTTCTCATTAAGGAAGTGTTATTTTGATTACCAATTCTGTTAGATTATTTTGTCCCTTATTTTTCTGTGCTTCAGTGCTTTCTGTGCTGCTATTTTGTAGCTTTCAGTTATCCTTTCAGGACAAATGCCATTGCAGCCACCATTCTGCAGTTACAAAATCCATCATAAAAAGCTAATATGCATTTAAAATATAAACATACAATGCTAGATGAAAGGATTGTGAAACAGATAAACAGAAGCAGATGGTGCAGATTTAATTAATAAAAAATACAAAAAGTAAAATAATTCTGCTGCATTGGTTTAATGCTTAATTTAATTAAAAAAAAATCTTGAAGTTTAGTTATTGCCAGGAAGTTATATACTATGTTGTTTCTGTTTGGGGAGAAATGCTTTGTATAAACTTTATATTATTTTAGTTAATGAAGAACCTGACACATTCTGACTGAATTCCAAGAAATTTTGCCCATTGCAAGGGACAACATTCAAGAGAAAGCAAGGAATGATGCTCAGGTTTGCTAAGTTAGATGTACAGAGCTGGGATTTGAGGTTGAGCTCTCAAATACCAGGTAAATGCTTTAGCTGTCATGCTGCTGACTCCTTAACTAGTGGATCTTATGGCCCAGTTTGACCAGAAACTTAGCGTCACATTAAGGAGTTCTCCCCACTGAAAATGTTGTTGAAGTTAGTGGATAAACATACGGACCACAGGGTTGTTTATTAGCTATATTCACAAATAACTAGAACTGGTTAAAAGATATCAAAAACAAAAAATTTGGAAAGACATCAAACAGAGAAAGAAAGTGTGGCATTCTTGACTCATTACTTTGGATTTTATTATTTATTGCTTCTTTCTTTTTGCAAATAAAAATTTGAGGACTGTATATGCATAAAGCAATGATATGGCTGATACAAGTTCAAAATTATTTAACTCATATGGAATATTGGAATATTCCCATATGGAATAGTTTGATTTTGAAATTTAATCAGTTCTCTAAGCTGATAAATAAGATCCTATTCTACAAGTGATATATTCTCTGGTGATAGTGTATTGTTGGTTCTATTACAATGTTGCAGTTTATCTCATTAGATTTTTCTCCATTGCTCATACATGCACAGTGTCATAGGAGACCAGGAACTGAGTCAAATTTTGTTTCATGCAGGACTTCACTGACCAGAAAACAAAAATAAGAGAGAGAATATTTTGGGATTACACAGAAAATGAGTCTGTGGAATGAAAACCACAATAAAATCAGGTTGCTTTTGTTGGGAAATTCTGAACTATTCATTTGGGGAAAGACTAGTAAGGAGATAAGTGTGTGACTATGCTTGTGGTTTCAGAATTATACCATTGTTTAGGGTGCTTTAGCTTTCTGAAAAAGAGCTTAACATTGACAGTCTCAAACAGAAGAAAACAAGGAGAAATAGTTCTCCTGTCATTGTGGAATCAAATGAATTTTACTGCTTTTTCCTTAATAAATTAAAAAATTCTTTTAAGTCAAGCTAAAACTAATTTCCTTTTTATTGCCTCTTTTAGGCAGAGAAGCAAAAAAACCAACTGTTATTAGACTCTCTTCCGTATGTCACACAGGCCCTTGGAGACTGGTAGGAAAGACATCAGTTTACATGCAGCTTTGCCGTACTAAAATCTGCTAAAACATCCCCCCTGCACACTCTCAGGGGCCTGGGAGTGACATGGGGACGTCAGCCCTGTCTGACCCAGGTCACAGGCAAACTCCACTTGCAGGATGCCCTGCAGACAGTGTGGGGTCACAGGGGACTTGAGGGATGAAGGCATGGAGAGGTGACGTCTTCAGCCTCCAGCCATCCAGCTGCCCATGGTTTTTCAAGCACTGCTTATGTTGATTGAGAGCAGTCCCAGGGTGACAGCACCATTCTTATCAGTCTGCTTTCTGCTTCCATTTGCCACACAGAAAGGGCTGTGGCTGCTTTCCTTGAGTTGCTGATGTCTCATCGCCACTGTCAGTCTGAATGAGAGCAGATTCCTGGCTCTGGGACCATTTTTAGGAGGGCATGAGTTCCCTGCTGCTTCCTACTTCAACTATACATCCTGTGTGTGTGTGTGTGTGCGCGCGCGCGTATGTGTAAGAGGATGAGATCTTCTCCTTGGTTTACATATGGGTACTCTATTATTTGATAGGTAAATAATTTTGCAAAAACACTATTAAAAAGTTCAGTAGTCTTCTCAGAACTTTATCTAAATAATTTTCTTGGACCTTTTGGACCTTTGGACCTTTGGACCTTTCTAGTCCAATCTACAGCCATCAGGAAACGGAATCTTTTTTTTAATGGCCGCTATGAATTTGTATTTTATTATAGGCCAAGTAACTCAAAATACTTCAAATATTATATAAAGTGCTTTCCTCTACTAATGTTCCATATGAGTTGTCTGTCGCTTTTATACTCCTTTCCAATGTTTTATACATTCTCTGTTACTCATTCTGTATAAAAAGAAAAACAAATATAAAAATTCTCATTTCATCTGCCACATTTAAAGCTATATTTGAAGAATATCTCCCTTGTGATGTTCTACTGGTTTATACTGTCATCATAGTCCTCTAGTATAGGTACTGATTATTATCAGGTTATGGAACAAAATTTAAAATAGAAGAATAATTTGGTTTTTTCTGCTGAGCTGGAAGAAGTGACACTAATATCTTTCCACCCCAGGATTTTTTCTTGCAAAGCAAAATAAATTTCAGAAATGGAACTAAATTAGAATGACTTAAAGAGAACTAAAAGAGATGGTAAAATAATGCTGAAAATATTTTATTCTGATATTTTCTAATTTTTTAATTGCATTTAAATGAAATAGTACTTTGTCATTTGTCATATAGGAGATGAAGGCAGTGTGGTCATTTGTGCAGATATTTATGGGACAATATACATATGGGAGTGAACCTTACTTGCCATCTTCTACATAAGTTAATGTTCATTTAGCAATCTCCATAGTGTAAACCACCCACAAGAACGCTGTCACATTCCTCATCTACAGCATTCTTAAAAATTTGTCTTGCTGTCAGACTGTTTTAGATTTTTAATAGGTGTACAAAATCTTACAGACTTGTAAATCTCCTAAAACATTCACATGAATAATGCAGAAGTTAAAATTCACGAGTGAGAAGTTTCATAGATAAGAGACCATCTACTAAAAAAGCATGTGGTTGCCTTGTGAGTGCAGTTGGAGTTGTAAACATTATCTGGTAAAAGTGAGGTTTCCTGGGGCTGCTGTAAGTAAAGCCTGTTACATCTTCTGGTATTAATCATAATAAGTGTTTTATCTTTGGCTGTCATGTTTAGTTTCTGCATGCAATTTACCTCTCAGGCAAGCTGTTCACGGTATCGGCCAAGCTTATCTCTGAACTTATGGTCTTCAAGTACCTAAATGTATTTCCACCAGAGTTCCCACAGTTAATGCGACAAAAGCCAACATAAGTGCTATTTTAAAACCACATTGCATCCATCTACAGAAAAACAGTGTTGCTTGTATTCTGATCACTCCTATCAAATAAAGTTTAACTGCCTTTACTAGACCTACACTCCACTGCAATTTTATTATGACCTATTTTCAGATTGACTTTCTATACACACATATTTTATCTTGACTCTGATGTCCCTCACACATGTTATCTCCTATGCTCCAAAGTGCCTTTAATGCTGCAGGACTTCCATATACAAAGCATGTTATTATCTGTCTGACTCCAGGGGTATGTTTAGCAGGATGCAAAAGTATGAAGGAAACACATGGTCCCTGTCCCAAAAAGCCTACCAGCAAAACAATCCGATTGCTTCAGGAGATTCATCAATAGACATCTGAGAGGAGGGTAGAAGAAGAAAATGCTTTGGACGGTTTTGTGAGTAGCTCTATTTTCATGATGATTCCAAAATGATACGGAGGAAGTGATCAAAGATTAGACGGCAGCTCTTAATATTCTACTCTGCATGACTCTATCTCACTGCAATACTCCCATGATCTGCTAATAATCCTTTATAATTAAGCTTCCAGCCTAATATTAAAACGTAATCCACATGAAAACTCGTCAGAGCATACAGCAAGAAGTGAAGTGGTTACCACTTTGAGTTGTGCATGGCAGGCAGTATGCAGTTTTAATTTAAAAGCTTTAAAACATTTGGCCCTTGATGTAAAGACAAATTAAGTTTCACTTCAGATATACACAAATACAGTACAACACATCTAGTTCAGACCTGCTGCAGTGAGACTTTGCCTGCACAATGCTTGCCAAAATAATATGGAAACATTGCTTCTGTGAAAATGGAGACTGTGCTTGATAACTACCTTGGCATTTACACAGAGCGTGAATGCCAAACAGATTTTGTAGCAGCCCATGAAATAAATAACCCAGCTTCCTAGTTGGTAAAATTTGAATTTGACCTTCTGGTCTTGGTTTTATATGCAACATAGAGGAGTGTGTCATAGTAATCACACTGTTTTCTCTTTTCACTGTAAATCTGAGAACTCGGCTGTTACAGTGTTACAACATATGCAAAAAGATGCAGTGATTTACTCTATTCCATTTCCACTTGTTAGGGCAGATCATATGGTTTCTTATACCCTTAAAACACTTTGTAATTGGTTTTCACTGGTGTAATTAGGATATTTTGCACATTCAAATCAATGGTTCCCTTTCCTCCTCTTTTTCACTTACACCCTTACATCAGAAATCTGCCTATTAAAAGGTTTTCTGACGAACAATTTACCTTTTTCTCTGAAGAAGAAAAAAAGAAAGAAAACAAAAACGCACCAAAAAAAACCCCAAAAACCCAGACCAACCTACTTGACTAATGTAAGAGAAGCAAATTCTTCAGAATGGAGATAAATATTTGCATGTATCACTGCCTTTAGTCTAAAGCATTTTTAAGCTAACTATTACCATGAGACTGGAGAACGTAAAATGGAAACTCACCTGTAGATTTAAACACCCAGAGGAGTTCAAGGAAAAATGCAATGGGAATATTAGCTCATACTAATTTTTTATTAGCTTTTTCAAATAGAAAAGGGCAGTTTTAACTTTTATGAGTTAAGCTAGTGTAATCCTATTGTGGACATGCAACATACAGTTTTTCCATTTGAATAATACAGGAAAAGACTGTAGCTGAAAATGTTGATAGTATTTCTCATTCCTTGCATGAAGCTTTGCTGACGAGCTACAAATGTTTTCCACAGATTGCATATGGTGGAATTCTAGACATCTAATTAGTGTCCAGAGAGCTGACTAAGAGCTGCCAGTGATATTAATATCTAATATATATTGCTTTAATTAGCCAAATCCATAGATCACCATTAACACCAATTTTCCAGTCCTGCAATACTTCATTACAGAATTTGACACTCCAGTTTCTACAGCTGCTCAGCAGCCTCCATGAATGGCCAGGGCAAACTGAGGCAAGAGGGTGAAGGGCATGAGAATGGATATTGCTTAGAGCAGAAAGATAGGTTGCCAAACATCGTCCATGTATCATTGTAGAGTGGAATTGCTTTCCAATTTTGGAAGGAACAAGTTGTGATGAGAGAAGCTTTGTGTCATCAATGGTGAGATTGACAGAAAGGGTGGAAAGGGCATTTCAGAATTGAAAGGCATAACAGAGACCATTTGCAGCAGCTATTGAGGCCAGTTTTAGTGCTTTAAAGTCACTGTTACTTTTCTTATAATACAGTTTCCTTTGTGTTACAGGAATAATTGTATTCATTACTGTCTTTTGCCACTATTTCTTTTCATTTCTTCTTTTTCTTCTTCTTTTTTTAAATGTTTATTATTTTCCTTGCAAGATGAAGAGAAAAAGGGCCCGTGGAAGGAAGAAGCAAGTAGATGAAAGACCAGCTTCCTTCCTTGGGCATGTTACATGTCTTGAATGTTACATTAAGATTTAATATTGTTTCCTGCTTCTTTCTTTGTTTTAAAATCTAGATGAAACTGTAAGAAACAGCAGGAAAAAAGAAAGCCCAAGAAACATAAGTGATATTCAATACGCTTGCTCACCACCCACTGACTGATGCCCAGCCTGTCCCCAAACAGTGATCAGCCCCTCTGGGTCAACATCCCTCCAGTTCATAGACTGAGAATGAGGTTATATGGTGTAGAATATGCATTTCTATGCACCTTCTCACTGGCAGAATATGGGAAAATAAAAAGTCCTTGACATAAAGTAAGCAATACTGAGCAACACCTAAAATGTCAGCATTTTATCAACATTAATCTCACACCCTAAACCAACACTGCCACCAGCTATTAGGAATAAAATTAACGCTATCCCAGAAAAAAAACCAGGACACCAGGAAAGTATTTGTTATTGGTTTCTAAGCAATTAGACTTAAGCAGCTTGAAAAATATGGAGAGTCATATTTCCAAGAACACGTATAGATCTATGACATAATTTCAAAATAGCACAATAGAAAAAAAAAGATTTGGATATACATAAAATATAAACTAATTTAAATAATTATAATAATTACCCTTATTTGCTTATTAAATGCCATTTTTGTGGCTCTCATGAAGTATCACTTGATGTAACCTTTTCACTGCAGTCATGAAAACTTGATCAAAATAGAGACCATGGCTAGTATATGTGTTGGGGACGTTAATGAAAGTATAAGCATTTCCTTAAATTGTAAGTAACCTCTGACTAGGATGCTCCCTTGTTCTAAATATATTATTTATGTAAATCATATTAATGGCAAAAGTTGGATTAGTAGCTAGATTAGGGAAGAAAACAATAAATACTTAATGCAGTAAATTTATTTATCTGCCATTGAGCCTGATCTTAAAACATGTGTGATTATACCTTGTAGCACAGTCAAAAAGAAGGAGGTAGCAATCAAAAAGTTTGTAGTGGAAAAGGCAGGCCTTGGGGTAAGTAACAGTGAGGTTAGTTATTGGTGGTCTGGAAGATGATTAGGTTTTGGAGTAGTTTCCCACATTTTTGTACTCATGTACTGGTTTACACTGCAGTGTATCAGAGGGAGCAGACTCTGATAGTTTTTAAGCCCTATGCAAGTATGAAATAATAAAAGAGAACAAGGAAAGTGTTTCTGTGTCTTCCCCACAGTAACTAGTCAATCTACCTTGCTATAGTTACTGAGAAACGTGTAACTGTGCCTACAGTGTCTCTAATGAGACAGAGGTGAAAGCATTGGGAGTTTGCTAGAATAAGGACTAGATAATTTGTATACAGAGACCTAAATATCAGGCTTAATTCTAACAAACCAAGATGGCTGCTACTATGGCCATTAATTCTAGAGTGATTCCTAGTTATAGGCCATGATCGTTCTGGCTTTGTGTTTAGCTTAGGCTGACAGAGCAGCCAGAGAAATGGCACTGGCAGTAGAAATCCTGGGGACTATATCTGCATGTATACTGAGGACTGAATTTTTTGTAGGTCTCTTTAAGTATTCTAAAGTATTACTTACTTCATAGTTTCTGAGTACGTGTACTGAGATTTGCAGAATTTCTTTCGATTTTCACACTACAAGACACGTTCTGTCTGCTTTCTACAGATTTTGTTGCCAACTCCTTGTCAAGCTCTCCTTCGAATCTGTCTTTGAGGAAACCACTCTAACAGGGGTGTTGTTTATTTTTAAGCTTTTGAAACTTACCTTTTGCTCAGTACTTGAACCAGTGAAAATTAAATTGGCAGAAGGTCTTCCTCTTACTTCTATAGATTTCAGACCAGGCTCTAAGTGCTATTTCAGTCCTATAAAGTTTGTGCCCTTTTCTCCTTCAGATGTCTTGACAAAAATGAAAATCCAAATAACAATGAAATTACTTTTAGTGCTTCTCCTCTCCCTGTGTTACTCCCCCTTTTGCCCAATATCAAAAGGTTAATGAACCAAGTCCACACTGTTTAGATTTTGTACCAAGTACAAAGAAATATGCTGCGTTTAGCTGATAAGTGGCATGATCAATAATAGGGAAACATTTTCCAGCTGGTGTTATATATGGAAAAATTGTCAACAAAGAACCTGTCATTGTCAACATTGGTTTGTAATATATTGATAAGTTACAGATTAGTCACTGCATTTTAAACAGTTGTGATGTTGACCACTGAACTGTGTGTATTTGGATCATCAAACACACTAAAACTCCATTTCTAAGTGCAATGGCAGGCCTTTAAGTTATGCCTAATGAACTTCTCCATAGCATAAACTTAGTAGCTCTCTAACAGACCTTTTTCAAACATTACTTGCTATTATGAACCTAATTCAAAACAGTATGTACAAAAGCAAAGAGGTGTTTCCGCTTAAAAGCAGGCATTTTCTAGGTGGCTGAGGTATGGTTCTTTTTAAATGCACTT
>VZTT01070485.1:3573-33495 GCA_013400855.1 Buphagus erythrorhynchus
TTGGTTTGTTTTGAAGTAGGACACTTGGCATTGTCACCCACAGGAACTGATGCTCAATTCACATCACAGTTGTTTTAACAATTTCAATTATTGTCTCTGTTTGGGCTAGCATCACTTGACTAGAGTATCCGATGTCTTTGTATAAAATAGACTGGCAGAGCTAAGTTTAGGATGTTTCTCTTGTCCTCACTTACTTGAGAGAGATCTCTGCTGATAATGTACAGAATGTATTGACTTGCTCTCCATGAGTAAAATTCCAGATACCAGGGTGCTCAGTCTATTCTATACTGATATTTTTTTAGAGAACAGGTGACCATGCAGTGTATTTTCCTGGATCTGTTCTAATTTAAGAACTTGCTACTTTAAAGAAATTTTGCTGAACTAGAGGCCTTAAACATTACTTTTGCTTGAAGGTCATCTGCCTTTTGATAAAAGCCCAGGAATAGGAGGCAGAGCTGGGTTGTCTTTCTTGCTGTTGTAGGTTGGTGACCTTTGCAGATTGCGTTAATAAAGCTTGCTGTGAAAGATTTCATAGAGGAGCTCAACTATTATGGCGTAGCACAGCATTTTAACGTTTTGTACTCTTTGAAGACTGATGTTATTAAAAACTTCTTAACAAGAGTTTAGGTTGTGTATGACTTCTCCATCAGGAGCTCAGTTAACAACCTTTCTTCCCCAAGCTGGCAACCACATATCTGCTGAGTGATCTAGAAGCCAAGTTATTTCTGCTGTACAAGTAGTTCCCATGCTATCCAAGGCATAGCTGACCTTTGAAGCTCTGTATGCCACCTCCTGGCGAAGGGTTTGCAACTGGACCTAGCACTTCTGTTGGCATGTAACCTGGAAGGGAATCCTGCCCACAGATCCATCACTGTATTGACTTTGCAGAGCTGGCAGGCGTAAAAAACCCAAGTGACAACATGTCAGAAAGAGGAGTAGGTAGAGCTTCTCCTCATACACAGGATGTGGCTTATGATTTAAGAGATGCTTGTGTCTTGGAGATGCTTTTAACAATACTTAGGAAAAGATTAAACTAGAAGGAAGATTTTTCTGCTTGATGTAATATAGAAGGGGTTAATTAAGGGGATTAATTCAAATCAACTAAATTATGTTGTCTTTACAGAGTAAAAATTGAAAACTGATACTGGTTGATGAAAATGTTTTTATGGAGTTTGTACTTTGCTTTGGTTTTCATTATTGAATTTTCATATTTTTTTTAGTTCACTTCTTTGTTAGAAACAAACACTTGATAGGCAATTAGTGTATGTAATCCTTAGGATAAGACATAGGTTGACTTATGGAGAAGCTTCCAGGCTTGGCATACAAACACAAAGCAAATGCTTCAGACAGAGAATTTGGTGTCTTGAAAGTATGATAGTTTCTCATTTCAAACTGTGTTGACAGGTGGGCCTAAAGCCCTTGCAGAAGTTACTACCTCATCTTTAATCTGTGTACAGTTTGAGTTCACACACACATGCCTTGACTCATCCATATCCTCATGGCTTGTCTCTGTTTTGTTCTATGAGTATATCAAAGGTTCAAAAAGGTAACAAGTGTTGTGTTATTGTTGTTTAAGGCTTTTTGGTGTCCCTGGATGACTTTTACATACTAGGCAGTGGCTTGGTAATGTTGCAGACTACCAACAGTGTTTTCAATGAAACCCTCATTAAGCAAGTGGTGCCTGAATCCTTGCTAGCTTGGCAGAGGGTCCGCATTGCCAACATGATGGCAGATGATGGCAAAACTTGGGCAGAGACCTTCTCGAAGTGCAACTCTGGTAAGTACACCTTCATATGCATCTTAAAAAAAAAGATTTGCTCCCTCTACCTCTTGTACTTGTTTCCTTCCCTTGGCAGGACATGTAACTCTCTCTGTTCTCATACCCAGGAACCTACAACAATCAGTACATGGTTCTAGACCTGAAGAAGGTCAAGCTGCAGAGGAGCCTTGATGATGGTGCATTGTACATTGTTGAGCAGATTCCAACCCTTGTGGAGTATTCTGATCAAACAAATGTTCTCCGGAAAGGTAATAGCACCTATAGTAGTTACTGGCGTAGGAAAACCATCTCTTTATGCCAATTGAGAATTGTGTTTTGTACCAGGGAAAGGTTTGTTGAACACTAGTCCTGAGGTTAAAGTAAGGAAGCCTTGTGTGAGCAACCTGCAGCTTTGTAGGTCATCCCTCTGACCCCTCTGTAGGGTCAATTGCAGTCTGTTCATTTAGCTGGTATGCTGTGGTAGCAATGCAGTGAGCATCTGTGTCTCCTAGAAGCAGAGGAGGGAAAAATAGACTTTGTCTCCTTGCTTGCTTGCATCCCTGCCTTTTTTCTGGTATTATTTCGTCCTGTCGTAGAGACCAATGAGGGAAAATGTGAGGTCTATTTGGAGCAGTACTAAATAACTGTGATGCTGTGGGCTACTCGAAATGGTTGTTGAGTGGGTCACCCTGCAAGAAGATGAAATTTTGAATACCAAAGAAGTTCTATGTTAAATTAATCTCCTGAACTTGTCTGGATCTCTGTTTTTTGATAAATATTTGCTCTTTAAAAGGTTCTTTAATTCCCTAGCAAGACTAGCAACAAGTTGATGGAAAACAAACAAAAATCTGGTGAAGCAGAACGCTCACTGTCAGGTTTAATTCGCAAGTGTTTACTAGACACGTCATCAACAAAAAGCCTGAGCCTTAAGTGTGTCTGGTGCTTTCTACTCCTTCCCCTACTCACATGCTGAGTGGATAAATTGATGAATTGCTCATCATCAAAATGATGGGAAATTTGTTAGCAGCTCGGGTTGCTTGTCTTCGAAATTTTTCCTCGTGTCTAGCTTCTTGGAAAGTTCTGGCTTATTCCAGGCATTGCCACATTGTCAGTATGGTTTTATAAGATATTTCTAATTGATAATTTGAAAAAGTCCTATATCTCTCTCTTATGCATCTCTGTCTCTTTTGGCTTCCTTTGCCTTGGGCTTCTCAATGCTGTCTTGTGCTTGGGGTGCAGACAAAGAAGCTGATAGAGTCCTCTAGCTCTGGCACTAGAAACATTGCAACCTCATCATGGCAGTGCTATACCTGTGCAGAGAGGCCAGGCTTGGCAAGTACCCCAAGTTCCTTTTCCGCAATGATTTTGGAACAGCTGTGTGGCATTCTCTGTAGGACTAAGCCCAACTCCTAGGCTTGGGCACACAGTGACCACTTCTTCCCTCTGAGATGTTGTAGCTGCTTTGTTTTCAAAGGTGGCAGCATGCATTAGAGGTTACACATTACTTCACACGTGGAGTATGTTTTTTCCCAAATCTCTAAATGTACCTTGGGCATATTGGATAACAAGGCAGTCAGTCTCTGGGAGTTTAAACATTAGGAGGACAGCCTTCAATACACAGGCTGGGCTAAGCACTGCCAAAGTGCAGTTTTGGAGGCCTCAGCTGCTGTAAGCCACCACTGCTCATGTAAGCAGCAGATCTGTACTCCTCCATGCCATGCAGGACACCAGAGAAGTCCCATCAAGGCCCCTGCCCTGTTCCCAGGTGCTTGGAACATTTCAGGTGGAGGAGGTTTATCTTTCTCAAGAGCAATGCTGGCTTCAAGTGTTTGTAGAATAGCTGACCCTGGCACACTCCATCATTGCCATGTAGCTGGTGTCCCAAGGTAGTACACTTTGGACATTCTAGTTTGGTCAGAGTGAGTTTGCCACCAGCACTGCCTTTTTAAGTCTCTTTGAAGCATAAACCTAGAAACAACAGAAAATGAGAATTGAAACCTCAGGTGAACAAAGGCAGGTAGTGCTGTAGTAAGCCTTGTATTGAGGAAAAAGGTAGCATTTCCTTATACAGGTTTTAAAATGGAAAGATTTTTTCTTTATAGCTTCTGTCATCTTGTTTTTTAGGCCAGTGCAGATGAATTCGCAAAACCGGGTATCTCTTACGTTGCCCTTTCCAGGTAAAGATGTCCAGGTGCTTTCAGTATATTGACAAAGAAAACTCAGGAATGCTTTAGAGCAGGTGAGGGAGGGCAACACTGTCTCCAGTGAAGGAATAGGTCACAGAAGTAGGCTGCAGTTCATATTTCTTGATGATGAATGAGTAATATATCAAAAGCAACACATCAGAGCAAAACCTGGGTTCTGAGTGTCTTCCACCATACGTGCAATATTCTCATTGCTCCATCTCTTGATATTGCTGATATCTTTTACTCTGAATGGGTAGAGCAGGAAAGCATTTTGATTCAGGTAATTTTTCCTGCCTTCATGTCATCCCCCCCACCCTTTCAACCTTACACTCTCTCTTGACTTGTTTTTTGTTGCTGTGCACCCTGCCAGATTTCACTGGCTTATAGCAGCCCTTGGGTAGAGCTTAGCTTAGGTTTACTGCTGCACTGTCTGCATGGGATTTGCAGTCTTGCAGAGCCCAAGACACGGAAGAGCTCTTGCTGGAGGAGAACTGCAACAGCTTCCTCTGTTTTTTGCAATTTTAACAAGAAGTTTTTCAAGGTGAGAGAAAAGTGTTATCTGTATGCACTGTGTTCGTGTTCATGTGAGACAATAGCACCTTTTTGAATCACAACTAAACTCTACTGGTTTGGAAGCTGATGTGTCCGTATCCTCTGGCCTGCGTCATTAGAGGCTGGCAAGTTGCTCATTTCTGGAGGACGCCTGTATTACAACACAGCTTCTACATAACCTGTTTCCTTCAGGTAGGCTCTAGGTCACGTAAGCAAATGCCAGCAGACAGGGTATTCCTGTCTTCCCTATCCTAGGTAGGACCCAAGCTGGTGAGGCTTCCACTCAGGCAGTGTTCCAGTCCTTATGCTGTCTGTGTATCCTTCAGGAAGTTTGGTTTGTATTTGTGTGTATTGCTCCCAGTGAGTTCCAGTTGATTTTTTTTTTGAGCATCTTATTCCAGACTCCTCACACTGCGCTGGGCTGATCTTAATACGTGGAGCCCTGTGTTTACCAGTGAATAGTAAATCTGTAAGCCAAATCCTGATGCATGTGATTTGAGAATGAACAGCAGGGAAATGTTAGTGCTTTGGAGACAACTTTAAAGTGTGCTACTCTTGGGCCTAGCTCACGTTACATACTTGCTGCCTAAAAAATAGAAAAAATTAAATGTTAAGGTATAGGTATCTATTCTTATTTATTCCAGGACTTCCTGTACTCAGATTCTGACCTGGAAGGTCTCCTGGCTCATCACAAGAGCTTTCCACAGTAGTCTTCTTTCAGGCAGTTTTATGCCACCTACCTAAAACTCTTCTCTGGAATCCTGCCTGGCATCCTATGCTCTTCAGAGTTAACAAAACTGCAGGATTGCTTTTGGAAAAGTTAGAGCAAGGCTCTGCTCTGCTGATCAATCACTTCTTAACCTTCAAAGGCAGCTACTGGCAAATGTGCAGCAATCCCCCATCTTTCTTTATCACTGTGTGCAACCCCCACTGCACAATGTGTGTGTGTGCTGGCCTGCCTCCTGTTCACCCTGAGTAGCTCTGTGGTCTCTGTGTGTTTGTGTGTGTCAGTCCCTCCCTGACATCTCAGCATGATGTGTTGTTCTGCTTTGTTGATTTGGGAAGGGGGCAGAACCAGAGTGACTACAGGCCTCTCACTGTGAAGTTTGGTGGAGGTAAACGATCTTGCAGTCCTTTGAGGTTCAGCAGGGAAACCTCTGCAAGAGGGCTGTGGCCATGCTGCATGTTCAGGCTCCTGCAGGTCTGATCTCAGCTGTTTTGCAGGATGAGTCCTGAGGGTGGAAGTCTGGGGGCGGGTTGCCTAGGTACACAGAGTCTCCATTGGTGTTACACTGGGAGTCAACTCTGGTCATGCCAGTGACTGTTGCCTTATTGTGTTCAAACCAGTTTTCTGTGTTGTTCCTCGACATGCTGTTAAGGCAATGCAACATGGAAAATTATTTATTTTCTGATACAAGCAAGAGCATCCAGATTTTCCAAGTGATTAACAGATTGGGGTTTGTCTCTGGCAGGTTACTGGCCTTCATACAATATCCCTTTCCATGAAAAGATTTACAATCTCAGTGGGTATGCATCATATGTTGTCAAGTACGGCATGGATTTCTCCTATGAGCTCGCTCCAAGAGCAAAAATCTTCCGTCGAGACCAGGGCAAGGTGACCAACTTGGAAAGCATGAAGTACATCATGAGATACAACAGTAAGACACCTGTTTGTGTGCTGTGGAGCTGGTCTTAATAAGCAATGTTACTTTTATTTCTTGGATTATAGTGGGAAGCTGCAGCCTGACATACAGATCAGTTATATTGTCCTAAATGCAGAACACACACAAAGCAAAAAGGTAACACAAGCTTATTTTGGAGGTAGGAAACTGGGCTAAAATTGCTCTATCAAGAACAATAAGGCAAAGCCCTTGGGCTTGTTATTTGACTTTTCCAGAAAGCTTCTGACTCCAAGAGAGAGTACTCCAAGAGACTTCATGGACTGTTATTGCCTAATACATCTACAACTTGTCAGTCTTGAAAGCCTTAAATCCTGAGCAGCCATTAGATGTGATCAGACCAGAGAATTTAGTGTAAAACTTAATATCTTTTTCCATGTTCAGGCAAATGGTCTTTTGCAGGTGGGGTAGAGTTAATTTTCTTAGTTAGTACAGTACTGTGTTTTGGATTTCGTATGAGAATAATGTTGATAGTTTAAATATTACTTAAACTCCGATGTTTTAGTTTTTGGTAAGTCAAGGACTTTTCACTTTCCCATGCTCTGCCAGCGAGCAGGTGCACAAGAAGCTGGCAGAGCACAGCCAGGACATCTGACTTGAAGAGGCTAAAGAGATATTCCATACCATTGAATCTCATGCTTATTGTGTAAACTGTGGGAATTGGCTGGAAGAAGCTGATTATTGCTCAGGGATGGGCATTGCATTGGTCAGCAGGTGGTGAGCAATTGTATTGTGAATCACTTGTTTCTCTCAGGGTTTATTTCTCTTGCCCTCCCTCTGCTTTTTAATTTTATTATTAACAATTCAGTTATTGAAATTGTTGTTATCTCAACCTGTGGTTTTTAATTTTTTCCAATTCTTCTCCCCATCCCATGAGGGGTGGAATTTGGAGGGATGTGGATGAGCAATTGTATGGTACTTAGTTGCCAGTAGGGGTTGAACCAGGACAGTAGGTAATGCTCTGTTATTTTTTCCTGACAGGGTTCTCCTTAACTGGATTAAACCCAGCTTAATTAACTTCTGGCTAAGCCCATCTCAAAGTACTGATAGCTTTAGATGCTATATTTTTATTCCCAATTATAGGGAGCTTGCTGATTACTGGGCTTGAGGTTTGGGAAGCCTCTCCCAGGGTGGGGTGTTGTTCCTGTCTGGGCTGTGGGTAGCAGCGTGCACTCACCACCTTCCCCTCCTGGCTTGCAGCTACTGCAGTGGGTGTTTGAAGGTTTTGCTCCTTGACACTTATTTTAATCCAGAACAGGAAAACAAAGGCTCTCATTGCTGCATTTCCCCCTTTCCCCAGACACCCCACCCCTAACCTGCCACTTCCCTTTCTCTTCTGCTTTTCTCTCCTGACAATTTCTACAGGTTTTCGTCATGCGGAATTTCATGAGGTGGAATTGCAGATATTTGTGGTTAGAGGTTGACAGTGGTGCCCCTGGGATGCAGAAGTAGCACGTATGGTCTTGAAGTAGGAGCTTGTCTACTTAATGTCCTGTCTTGAGTGCTGACCTGTAGCTTGTACCTAGGGAGAAGCACAGATGCAATGTGACAGAGTGCAGTTACCCAGCGTTTAGTGGCTCCAGTACTTGGCATCAGCTTTTTGTAAGGGGGCTAACTTTTTTCTTCTGTCCTTCCCACGATTTTTCACCCCAGACTATCAGCGTGATCCTTATGCTGAGCACAATCCTTGCAACACCATTTGCTGCCGGGAAGACCTGAATCCTTCTTTACCAGTGCCTGCAGGCTGCTATGACTCCAAGGTAAATTACCTCAATTTCAACATCTGCTGAATGTTGGCTGCAGCCTGTTTGTGCTCCTGTCAGACCTGTAGCATATTTCCCTGCACCAGGGCAAGCATGGCCAGGCATGTCTGTTCCCTCTTTTCATGCTCTCCCAGTGCTTGGGCACCTCCTCAGATGGGAATTCTCTGCAGAGTCTCATTTCCTGTCCCTGACATCAGTCCTGGCACAGTGGCAGAGGATACAGGGGGAGGTGCATGAAACAACTACATCCATGGGAGCTTATGGTGTTCAGGGGTTAAACCCCAAAGCCTTACAGCAGGAAATGTCTTCAGCTCACTCAGGGAAGGAGACTGTTGTACACCCTTAGCCTCGTGTTCATTAGGACTCTGTGGGTGCCTCCTAGAGCCCACAGGAGTGTGGTTGCAGTCTCATTTAAGGTTTACATTTACAACGGCCTGGCTCTCTAGTTAAAGTCACCCTGCTCTGGGGCTCCACCTCTCTGCAAAACTGCTTTCTGAAGAGTTTGGTGAAGATCACTTTGCATTTTAGGGGGATGTGGGAAAATCCTTAGACCCACTGTCCTGGAGAAAGCAGCATTTATTTTAGGCAGATTATACGGTATGTTCACCGTGAAGAGCAATGCTCAAGTAAGCATCTGTGCAGCCCTGATGTGCTGAAAAATTGTACAGTGTTTTAACCTGTGGGCTCCACCCTGCTGTATTTCTGGATTATGAGTTTGGTTGCTAGGATAGGCCTGGGGAGGCTATTTTGGTATCTCCACTGCTGTGTCCAGTCAGCTGTGTATTGCAGTGGACAGTAGCAGGAGACTCCCAGAGCTGGGTAATACAAGAGGAATGCAGAAAATGGCTTTGTAGGGGGGTCTGGTAAGGGAGTGGTCAGTGCATGCTGCAGTGCCTTAGCCAGCACAGTTAGACAAGGGGAGTGGGCTGGGCTGGAGGTGGAACAGGGGGCCTAAGAGGGGCATCGAAAGAAATAACCTAGAGCACAGGCCAAACCTGTTCTAGTTATAAACCCTACAGACAAATATAGTGTCTGAGTTTGGGAAGATGGAGCAGGCTCAGGACCTCTTTGGAGACAGTGAAGGAACAGCACAGAGACTGGGTAGCAATATTAACTCTGTGCTGCCTTTCTCCATTCCCGAATTACCCTGACATGCCCCAGGGGATGGCCCAAGTGCTCAACATGCAGCAGAGCTTAGGGCAGACCCCCTCATCTGCCTGCTGCAGTCCCATAAAACCAGGGAGGGTTGTCCTAAGGGCAGGTGCTTTGGCTCTTTCAGTCTGGCTAGTGCAAGGGCTAGAGGGCAAGTGTGGGCTTGTGGTTTGCTGGTACCCTTCAGCACTGGCTGCTGCATGGCTGGAGATGGCTCTGCACAGGGCAGGAATTGCTGCCTGTGCGTGTTTCCCTCTGCTCACTTCCCTCACCTTATTATCAAATCTCCCGGAGCTGTTCCTGCTGTCTGGGATGGGGATGTGTCAACCCTCACGCCGCCCTTTTGCCCGTGTTCCTGTCCTTTGTTCCAGGTATCAGATTTCCGCCTGGCTGCGGCATTCACAGCCTCTGCTATCAATGGCCCTCCGGTGCAGGGCGGTCTCCCGGTGTTCAGCTGGAGACGGTTCAACCGCACGCGGCACCAGGGCCTGCCGGAGTCATACAACTTCGACTTCGTCACCATGAGGCCCATCCTCTAAAACCAGCGTCAATATCCAGAAGTGGATTTTTTTTTTAATGGAAATTTTATTTCTTGTGTAATAAATCGACCTGGATGTCCACATCCCTGTGCCTTATACCTGCCTTCCCATGTCCTGCCTACTAGGCACTTTGTACTGATATTGGCTGCCTCACTGCAGACCAAAGTACGTTCCTTTCTTCTGAGCTGTTTGGGTGGCCCTTCCTCTGACTAGGATTGATGAGAAGCAGGTGGCACAGCTTTCTGTTCATCTGAGCCATCATCACAACTGTTCCCAGAGCAGGAGTGAGGACCAGTGCCACCAGTGAGAATGATCTGTTTCTAGTAGCAACATGGGAACTGTCTCGAGGGCTGGACCAGGCCAGGTGGCTGCTTTGGGCCATGATCGCCCTACCTCAGTGCTGGCTTGATGTCTGCCTTTTGTCTGAGTAGTGTGCTGCAATTTGTTTCCCATCAAGTGTGTGCTCTCCATGGGAGATCAGTCTCTTCTGTACAGCATGTGACTTTCAGTGGCATTGTCAAGACTTCGTGTATGTGGCCAAAGCAGCTGGCAACGTCACGCTGCAGAAGAGGGTGAAGGGAAGCAGCCTGATGCTTTGGAAATGTTCCTGCCCCAGGCTGCAGGGACAGAAATGTGATGCAATGGATCTCTTACAAGGGATCTCTCTCTTGGAATGGATCAGCCCGTGCAGTTGCTCAGTGCTATCTTTGCTGCTCTCTCAGCTGTGGCAGGGGAATGTGACAGTGAGATGGCTGTGAGGGCCAGGGCTTTGCACATTACTCTTAGTTACCTGTGTTTACACCAAGGAGTCGAGTCACTGGGCTGTCTTGCGCTAGATGTTCTATGTGTAATTAAGTAAAACAAAATAAACAGCTCTTTCCTCATGTCCTTGATGGTCCAAGCTAAATAGTGCACAGCACTGCCCTGTCTTATGAAGGTGAAGAATGATGAGCAGTATGAGGTTTTAATGAAGCCTTTAGAGTTTAGCTTGTGTGATGGGGAAGGGAGCAAATTACTGCAATATGGGTGAGGTTCTACCTAAATGTTTGGCTCTCACAGTAAGGGTGATTGTTGCCGGGGGAAGAGGGAGACCACAAGTTACAGCAAAGCTGTTGGTGATGATGCAAAATCCATGAACAGATTGAAGTGCTTTGTTTGCTGAGGTAGGAGGCAGCTGTGAGATGCTGTGTGCAGAGAGCTCCTCTGTGTGATGGTGGAGCCACTGCCACAGATTGGATTGAATTGACCCGGATTGAACAGGCTGCAGCAGGCATTAAGGACAGTTAAGGAGTGGAGCTGGGTCACAAGGAGCAGTGCAAGGATCTGAGCTGCCAGCAAGCAGAGGACCAAGAATCAGCTGCTTGTTTGAAACTGGAAGCACAGAGGGGCTGGAGGATGGCTTGACTTCACTGTCACTCCTAGACAACGCAGCAACATTGCAAGATGCATTTACTTCTTTTTTACAGAGTTTTATATAAAAATACAAATGGAGAAGTACTGTTTAAAAGTTGGTCCCTAAGGACCAGGAAATTGCCAATGGATTACTGCACTAAACAGTGTTCTTGACCCAGGGCACAGCTAGATGGTCCACCTGCAGGGACTGGAGCTGTGTGGCACCTGTGATGTGCCCATGACATGACAAATATGCTTGGAAATGGCAGCTCTGCCATTCTCTCACCTTGAGCCTCCTACCCTGAGGTATGACCTGCTTTGTGCTCCAACCCAGAATTGTGGGAAAACAGAGCTCTGCTTCTGAGAGTCCCTTTCGTAAATAAGTATTTACACCAATGGGACCTTATGAGCCTTAGGACTCCAATCCATGTGACTGTGACTATTTTTTTGCCTTTGGTCCTGCTAAAGGCTGCTGCATTCCTCTTGCTGTGCTGTCCTTTATGCTTCCTTTGTGGCCAGGCCAGCCAGGTTGATCTGCCAGTCCTGACCACAGCAGCTGGGTCCAGCTCCTCTTCCTGCACAGCTGCATCAGTGGCCAGAGGAGGCTTTGTTAGGGTTGCATGGCCCTGTAGGCAAGTGCAAAAGAACTGACAGATGGTTGCATGAAGTTTAAAGGTCTCTTTGAGTATCTTATTTCCTTCTGCAGATCCCACTTGTAATTTAAAAAAGGAAGGTATGCTCTAAGCTGAGGATTTGTGGCAGAAGTTACCACCTTTTTCATACCCTGCTTCCAGGTTTTCCAAGTCCTGTGGCTTCTGACTCTTAAATTTCAGGTTTCCAGGTTTGGCTGAAGCGGGACTTAGTTGGTGGGGAGATGGAAGTGGGAGGTGGTTGTGATAAATCTCTCTTGCCATAATGAAAAAATCCTCTTCAGTCAATGCCTAGAAGAAATTACTTCTCTAAGCAGGACCATCAAAATTGTAATTTCTAATGCAAGCTTTCACATGCTTTACCATCCCCCTTTTCTGAAATTCAGTAGCAAACTCACCCCTCTGAGTTCCAGTGGTCACACCCTGCACAGCCTCAGCTCTGACAGGGGCCACAGTCTGTCACAGCATCTTCTCTCTGTAGCAGGAGACATGGGGAAAGGTTTTATCAGTGCCTGCCCAGGCCAGGCTGCACAGCACTCCTTTGGCAATCTGCTGGTGCTGTGCTGCTGGCTCAGATTTGCTTCTCAGCTGACTGCTGGGATTTTTCAGTTTCTGTAGTAGAAGCATCAGTGGTGTGCAGAAATGGCCTTTGCTGTTTGTACATTCTGCTCTGGGGCTGTAGCACTTCTTACCAGACCAACCGTGGAGTGTGTGTCACTGCAGCAAACAGTGATTGTCTGCATGTTCACATTCTCACTTTGCTTTACTTCAGCAGGGATTGCAATTACAGTAGTGCTTGAGCAGAGCAGTTGTGCTATATTTGATGATATAGGCTCTGCACTATGTGCATTACATGTACTCTTAGTCTAAATAGGCAGTCTGAGAAACTAAGGACTTTCAAGTGGGATTGTGCTGAGGCATCACTTCACAAGAGTCCATCATCTTCTGGCCAGTGACTTGAAGCAAATTTTAGTCAGTGCATGGAAACTAATTATTACCATCACAAATTAATTATATGCCCTTGAAGTGTAGGCTCAGCACTAACTCAGGGTAGGCATGTCAGTAACTCCATATTCTAAGTACTTTGAATTCTCTACAATTTGGCAGCAGACTTGGGTCCAAGAGGCAGATTTTTCCAGACTGCCTTCTAGGCCAGTTGTTTATTGGTCCCAAATGAGTTGCACATCTGTCATTGTGCTGTTTCTGGCTTCAACCCTTGAAGCAGCTGGGTGGGGCAGAGCCCTTCATGAGCCCCAACACGCTTTTATTAATCCTGATTTCATTATCTCTGAGCAATGCACTTCATGCTGTGCACAGCAACTGCTCCCTGGCCAGGTGAGTGGGCCCTCATGCTTGACGGGGGCTCTGAAAAACTCCTGTACTTTGTCCAAAGCCTCTTGCTGAAAGAATGACCATTGCTTCAGAGGTCAAACCTGGCATCTTGGAGGGCAAGGAGAGCAGCACTAGCAACTGGATTTCCATTCCTGTATTCATCTGGGTCAACACTGGGGTGCGGGTCACTTTATTCTGTCTCTCCACACTTTCCAGAAATGCATGGAAGGCAACTTCCCAGAAGTTACAGCATTGCTTTGGTTTTTTGCTTCTGTGAGGGCAGCACCATGCAGTTGACTTCCTGGGAGTGACCAAGAGCCAAACCCTTGCTGCTCAATGTTACTTGAGCAAGGTGGCAACACCTCTGAAGAGGAGGAGCAGGCTCTGGGCTCTTTGAGAGGGTTGCCTCCTGAGGTGTCAGGAACCAAGCACAGATGACTCATAATGTTAAAAACCCAGTAGTTTTATTTCAAAGTATAAATTCCAGGCTTGTCAGACAAAACCCCACTACAGTTAACACAGACACACACTAGTCTACAGTACATACAAAAATGGGGAAAGCTGGCAACTGCCCAGTTTAAATTGGACATTAAATCAGTCCTACATTTTTTCTTTTGTATTTACAAGTCCTGCTGCAAAACAAAACAAGAAATCAGATTTGGAGTTTTCCAGCAAAGGATTTTGCACATTTGACTTCTGATAGCCAATAAATTACTAAAGCCAAACAGGAATCCCTGAAAACTACTACTCAGCTATCTTATTTACAGCTACACCCTATTAATTTAAGACAGCAGTACAAATATATATATGTGTGTGTGTATATACACACACATCTATACATATATATATAGGCATATGTATATAAAAAAGAATTCTCAGCCTGCATAATGACAATAAGAAAGATGCCTTGTTAACTTAAAAGGGATGAAAAAGAAAATTAATTTATTTGCTTTCTCCTAACTATCCTTAATTTTTTCTTTCTCCTCTCAGAAGGTGTTTGGAAGGGAATAGATTTGCACGGCAGGGCTGGCTTAGTGTTATTTGATCTCTTCTCCCTCCAGTGTTTTCATACAATGCCCACCCCTACCCAAATCAACAAATTAAAAAAATATATATTTAATATATCAAGCTTCTATTTAAAATATCTGCATAGATATTTTTCACAAAAGGAGAATACTTAAAGGGTGTATAAGAAGGCAGAATCACAGCTTGATTTTGTACAGTGAATGCAATACTCATCCTGGGGAATGGCTGACTCGGGAGCAGGAACAGACATGACCCATCCCTACATATAATACTGTTTTTTATTTACTGTACATTTAAGACAAACAGCATCAAGGAAGGGCTGAAGTGGCTAGTGCTGTTACAGTACAAAATGATGTTCAGATCCTACTGCTGAGCTGAGTGGTCCCAGTGAAGACTGAGGGGTTTTATCGTTGTTTTCAAAGGAAGCAGGGTAAGACCCTGTAATTTTACAGGGAGAACACCATGGGTGTTTCCAGCCTCGTGCTAAAACTCTTGGGAATGGGTGTCTCAGTGCTTGTGCTCGGTGATCTAACATGGCCAAGGGCAGCAGACAATTCCAAGGAGCAATGTCAGACCAACGCATAGGGAAGCTGCTCAGAGCATGGAAATAATTACAGGCTGAGAGATCTGCATCCTTTTGTTTTCTGAAGCTGCCACTGGAGACAGTACAGATGCTATACCTACAGTCTGTCCGCTCCTAGCATTTATGTTTTTGTATTCAATAAAGTTTTTTAGCCATACAGCAATATAAAAGAGGCCAGTGAAGCTGTAACTAGGAGAAATGCAGAACACCATTTTGCCATCTCTACAGCACTCTACGGCAGGGCTCGTCTCCAAGTAGATGAACTAACTCAAATTACTTTCAACCTGGACATCCAGATGCCCTTGTGTCACACAGAGAAAACAACTCAAACCTAAAACACACTAGAAAGTAAACGAGGATGGAAAACACAGCTATAGTTTGTGCTGTGTTTGCTAAAACATGGGCAACTCGGTCCAAGGCAGTACTGCTGAAATGTCATGTACCCAGAGGCATCAGCAAAACACAGAATCATAGAATCCACAGAATCAGGAAGAACTTTATACCAAGCTATTGAAAAATGGAAAAACTTGCATTAAGTGCAGAGAAGAAACTAAACCCAGCACTTCCACTTAAAAGCAATATGGAAATTTTTAGCATATTTAAAAGTGGATTATTGGAAGGCTTCAGCAATTGACACTTTTCATTAATGAAGAGACCAGTCTAGAAGCACAGTATTAACACACCTGTATTGAATGTTGCCAAATATTTTGGTAATACTTTCAAATAAAGTCTATAAATGAAACAAGTTGTTCCTGATTGATTGTTGCTAGCAGAAAGTTTCTCAATAGTTTTAATCTTTCTGGGAGGTAAATAATAATAAAACCATCAGCCATTTAACTACATGGGAAAAACTGCCATGAGGTAAGGAATTAAGCACTACTCGTGTTTGTTAGCAAACTCACTGCAGAGATCTGCTCCACAATGATAGTGACTGCACAAAACTGGCATTGTTCTCTCCTTGGGCATCAGTGATTTAGGGACCAGCTCCCTTGGATGTCTCCACACCAAACTAGGCGTATCAGTCAAGCCATGCTGTATCACATACTTCTCCACCCGATCAAGATACTGAAATCAGACCTTTAACAGCCCTGCTGGGATGAAACAACAGGGAAGTAATCTTTCACCCCAGAGCTGTGATGTCTTTGGTCAACAAGTGTCTCACAAAATCCTGCGAAAAACCCAGCACTGCTGCCACACAGACAAGAAATGGATCTATTAAGAAAGAAGCCAGTTTTTACAGTCAGTTCAGTGAAGAACTAAATCTTCAGTAAATAAATATGAGTCTTCTTTCTCTAATGATGCAGCTCACAAAACCTCCAAATGGAATGACAGACCATCCCTATTAATACCTCCATTGGAGGAAGGAAAATGCTCTAATGCAGGACTTGCACCCCCTGCCTATCCCAAAGGAGACAAACCTAAGAACAAGGGATATCTAAGTGGAAGCTCAAGCTATGACAAAGCTCACGTATAGTTTGGACTGGAATCACAACTAAATAAATCAAGTAAGTTCTAGGTTGTATCCTCATGTTTATTTTAATTTTCAAACTGTAAAACTTCATAGTACTGATATGGCCAATGGCTCTTTGGTACCACCTCAAAGACACGTTAACAAAAAATTGCCAACGAACTTGACAGCCATCAACTGGAAAGAACTGTTCTAATCTCTATTACAGACCTGTCCTTATAAGAACCCAAATTTAATCTTATCTCCATAAATAGACTAAATGCATTATTAAGTAATTATTCCTTGAAATAAGCAAACAATACATTTACTTAAAACACAAAAAATTCAAGGCATTGTTTAAAATTGGCACAGAAATACAGGGACAATTGCAGTTCAAAGGAAAGGTTACACATTGTTCATACATAGTGTGAACCTTCTCTGAGGATACTTGGATTTAGCCAGAATTTTTGTTTGCCCAAATCAACAGAACTGCTATACTTTTAAATTCAAGTTTCCATACAGAGAATATCCATTACTCACCTGAGAGAAGTGACACTCCAAGCTACATGAAGTATTGCAGTAAACCAGACAGAGGTCTACAGTGCCATTTCTTTCAGTGTAAAGATTCTAAAAAAAAGGAACAACAGCTACAGAATCCATAATCTAATAGCATATTTCATCAGCCCTGTTTGGGGATTTAACTTCTCTTACACTTCTTCAATCTTGCTTCACACTTCAACATGTTGGTTTTGAGAAAGAGAGCATTGAAATGAAAAAATGTCATTCTCTGCAGCTTTGCTATATGGTGGGTTAAAAAAAAAAATCTTTCCCCTCTAAACCCACTGTGTGATTCTGTTGGGCAGGAATGCAACTGAAAATTGCCAAAGTTAAAACCTTGCATATACTTTCTTGTCCAGGTGCATTACAATTTTGTTCTGCAAAAAGCAAGTTTTAACATGTCAATGACAGTGGGGGAGATGCACCAATTTCTTTTCTCAGCTCAGAGGCATCATGAAGGCATCTATTAACATCTGCAATTGCTCACAAGGTTTAAGCCAGTGTCTAAAATAGTTTGTAAATGCCCTTGGCTGTTTGCTTTCTGCAGAGGCAGGCAGATGATGGAAGAGAGAAGCACACTGGGAAGCCAGCTCCTCCTTTTGTACTCACTGAGCATCCCAAATGAGTGCAAAAGGTAGAAGCTTTCACTGTGCTGCACCACAGGGGTTTCTTCTTTGGCTGAATTGCAGCATACTGCTTTCCCAAAAGATCCAGAAAGGCTCTGGTGGAAAATAATGTCTGTATACTCAATATTCTTGACAGGACAAAAACAACTACTCAAGAATTACAGTAAGGAAAGGGTTGAATGATACTGCAGAGGAGAACGAATTCACCACCAGCAGCTGTTACACTTTTTTGTCTTTACAGAAATAGCAATTACTGCAGGCCTGGAAAATGAGAAGCACTGACTAGAAGACTAGAAGGGTAAAGGGGAAAATAACTCCAAGCAAATAAAAGAACAGCACAAGGTATCTGGCTACATTTTATTTCTGAAATTATTCTTTAAGGCACAAAATAAATCTAAAAAATAGGGTTGGATGTATGAGGGGAGGGGCAGAGAAATTGTCTGAAGTAGAGAGGTGTGAATGCAGTCTTTACAATCCAGTTTCAGATCTGAGCTGGGAATACTTCCAGGGTGAGTAGGGGAGGATAATGAAAATAGAAGAGGTAGGAGGTTGTGGGGTGATTTATTTTTTTTTCCACCACCTCCAAATTTACATGGGTTCCTGGCCAGACTCAAGTTCCCTTCTCCTCAGAGAGCTTATTACAGTTTGTAAGGTAAGACCAGCCTCCAGTACAAAAAGTGAGACCTTGAATCACCCTTCATGTCACAGCCTGCTCACAGAATACTGGGGGGCAAGAGGCAGATCGTTCTTGCTTTTGTGTTGGTGTCTCAATAGACATTACAGATGCATATGTTTTACTTCAGAAAAACTGCAATTTACCATTTTGTTTCCACTCTGAAGCAGAATCCCAGGCATTTGGGATGCTATTAGATAAAGGATAGTAGGTATCTAGGTAGAACACCTGTTATGGAAGGAAAAACAAAATTTTCAAATGGCCAATGACATGAACTATTTAGAAAAAACAGGCGCTCTTGCTGCAGGTCAGACTTTATTTTTCTTTTGGTTCTGAGTGCATGTAGTGTATCACACAACTGTCTAAAATAATCCTGCAGAATGGATTTAAAGGTGAATTACATGCATGGGATCAACTCCTCCCAAAACTGGGGTAATTCTTAATAGGAGGACAGGCTTAAAGGGTCCAAAGATTTCTAGTTTAACTGCTCTGGGAAGAGATCACATCTGTGGACTGGGGGTCACAGAAGGGTCCAAAGCGTCCATAGACATCCTTAGCCCGGACTGCAAAGTAGTATTTGCTGCCAGACACAAACTGTGTCAGAGTGCATGCCATGGGCAGCGGCAGCGCCTTCACCTCCCCGATCTTCTTCCACTGCGAGGGCATGGTGGCACTGGGGTCCTCGTGGTAGGCATACAGGTGGTAACTGTCCACAGTGGCACAGCTCCGGTCCACCTCCATCACGCTCCACGACAGCACAATCCCATTCTGGCTCTGTACCCGGGCCAGCTTCAGCTGTGGCTTTTGAGGTGGAGAAGTGTTGGCAGCTTCAGGGGGCAGACGTGGTGGCTGTGGTGCCTCTGGAAGTGGGGCGGGATGTACGGGTCGTGGTGGGTCCTAAGCAGCGTAAGAGCAATAAGGGAAAGGTCAGAATCTACAGCAATGGAAGGAGTTCATTGTTCCCCAGGTAAATGGAAGCAGATGAGCCTGCAATCACCCAGCCATCACAACTCAGTCCTCTGTGCAGAGGCAAGGCAGCAGCAGCAAATGATGAGAAGGGGTGGCATTAAGGATGCCATAAATTCTTAAGTTATTCTCGTATAAATCCCTAGTTATGCAAATGATCATGGCCACAGTAATTTCCCTCTATCTTCTTTGCTTCCCAGCCAGGAGGGGGTGAACTCAACACTGTGCCCTTTACCAGGACTGAGCAAGCAGGTTCACAATGACTTAGAGTCAATCTACATCTGAGCTGCTGTTCCCACGTTACCTGACAGCCCAGGCAGGGCATCAAGCTGACAACTCATCTTTTCTACAGACAAGTATTCAGTCACAAAAGGAAGAAAGGGTAATGGTGCCACATAGATTCTATCACCTTAAATTGACCACAAAAGCTCAGCCTCACTTTCCAGAAAATTTTGAAATGAGGTCACAAATGTGTCTTTCCAGTGATTTCTTTTTTATACTGCAAAATCAGTCCTAGGTCTCTCATTTATATTAGTTAAGATGAATATAAGAATGTGGTTAAAGTGCTTCAAACCTGAGATTTTTCAGGTTGGAATCTGGGGTATTTTTTGGCATCTTAAGTGTTCTGTGTGATATTTGCTTCATTTTTTCTCATTATTTATCACTGGGGATTGCATAAAATTGATGGTGGCTAGACTGAAAGGATGGTAAGCCACCTTCTTCGCAATATATTTACCATTTCAGAACACCTTAAGTAATGTGACTGCCCAACAGTGAATGTACAGACAATGTATTTGAAGTGAAATTAAATGAGTCAAAGAAAATCTCAAATTCTTACCAAAAGAGGTTTTAGGTGATGCAGAAGTAATCACCCTCAACATTGACTAAAAACCTCTGGAGTTTCAGAGTTGGCAACCTTGGAGATTTGATCTGTACCTTGTTCTCCTACCTCAGTTTTGCAAACGGCTGTACTGAAACATTTTGGCAATTCATAGCCAAACCATGACTAAACAATTTACTGGCAGTTCTATATCCTTGACTCTGAGAGTCACCTGTAGACAACTCAAGCACTAATTTTCAGTATGTTCTCCCAGCAATTTGGAGAAGGCCAGGGTGAGCTAAGAGATTGCACAGCTTTTACCATTCTGGACAGGAGTTGCCGTAGGTGATTGGGCAGTGCCATGTGTGAGAACTGGCTGAGAAGTGTCAACGAGGCATTTCACTCCTCTGCAGCTTACACTAAGAGCAGCCTGAGAGTGCCAGTGCAGGGACAAGGCTGTACATTGCAGAGGTGATTGGAAAGCCCCACTCACAGTGTGTGCTTGTGGCGGTCGATGGTGCACCGTGAGCTGAGGCGCTCCAGATCCCAGAGTCAGCCCGTTGTTCACCACGTAGGTTGTCTGAGGCATTCGCACGGTCACACCTGCAAGGAGCACAACAAACGCTGAGTATTCAATACTTACAGGCAGCTAAACAGAATGTTGGAAGACCAACTCCTTGGTTCAGCTGGATGAAGGCAAATTTCAGACAGGCTCCTCCAGCTGCCAGACTGATGAAGCACTGCATAACAACAAAACCACCTCCCATCCCCTGAAGCTCTAAAAGTGAGAGAGAGCAAGCGCTTGTGTTTGCAGAGGAGACAGAATGTTGTTTTAGCAGTTTGTAGCATGAAAGAAATGGGTGAGCAGGAGAAGTGTGGGAGATACAGGGGAGCTTTAGTATGAAAAGAACAATTACATAATTTTGGGATTCAGAAATGAAAAGAGAAATGCTGCTGTAGCACAATGTTATCCACTCAGAAGGCTGTGCTGTGGATGGCACTGAAAGCAAAAAAAAGCTAAGTCACTGTCCAAGAAGTTTGTCCTCCCTCACAGAACAGACTCCATGATGGACGCTGCTCACAGGCATCACCATTTCAGTCATTCCCACAGTAAACTGACCTGCCTGGCAGGAATAACCTAGACAGTTCTATAGCCTTGTAAAACTCTTGCAACTACCAAGTTTTCATTCATTTTATACCACATCTAATTCTCTTAAGTAACACTTTATCTATTCACTGTTGGAACATGTATGTTCTGTGAAGTCAAAGCTTTTGCTCATTGTTATGGATTGCCCAGGTTGTCCCTCCATTTCAGTCTAGAAATAAAAGATTTGGGGCAATCTCTATGATGCCCTAGTTCCACAATTGTGTGAGACTGAAGCATTCTAACACTCCAGAAGACAAGCTCATGGAGCAACACATTATCAAGAAACCACAGCTACTGTATGGCAGTTTCTCTTGATAAACACTCATCAAGCTACACTCCACAGGGGATGAGTGTCAGAAGTCTGTAATCTCTAAGTCCAAGGCAGGGAGCTCAGAGTGCTATATCTTAATGCTTTAAGTGCTAAACACTGGGTAGGTGCTTTATATCTTTTTCTTATTGGAATCTCTCTAAGAAGCTGATGAAGCTGTGCAAAGTCCTGTGGGATAACAGTCACCTGAGCTGGCTGTTTCTCCTCTGTGAGAACCCGGTAAGATATGCTGGTTTAGTGTGACTGCAGTTCTGTCTCAGGAAATTACAACCATCTGGTCAGAAATGCCTTAATAAGATATAAGATACAAACATAGCATCACTTCTAGGTAGGGATACTAGTCACTTGAGGCAGAAGCACAAAACTGCAATTTACAAAACACTTTGGATGGGCTCTCACAGTCAATTTTTCAAAGACAAAGTGCAGCGATCTTACTCAAGAAGCATCTGCTACTGGTACTAAAGGCTGTTACAATGATAATATAAACCAATATACATCAGTAGCAGCATCACTACCAGGGCATCACAAAAATAGGCACATACTCATAAAAAAGGGAGATTTATGTTAAACATAAAGGTGTTAAAATAACCATAGTGTAGAAATTGTGGGAAGCAAAAAAAAGACAGTTAAAATCCACCATTTTGTAATAAAATATCATTTAAGTTATTTATTTTTGACATCTATTACTCATTTCAGAAAACGAGTTTACTGCTAGGAGAAGGTATCAGTTACGCATTTGCAAAGTCAAGGGGAACTTTCCAACATCTTTACTCAAGGAAATTCAGATGTATATCAATTTCTGATACATCTGGTGAGAGACCTCATCTCTTCAGGCCTTCAGAAAGGAAGGAAATTTGCTGAGCATACAAATCAGAGTCCATTAAGGAATTACACAGACCAAACAACAAACTCAAATCAAAAACCTAAATGCCACATCCATCAGGTAGAACATACTGAGCCGTGTCACAGTAAGAAGCACATGGAAGGAATCATCCCCTACCTCCAGTCTGTGGGGTGACTGGCCTTAAGCCTGGGCTGGTCATGACAGCTCCTCTTACAGGATTCTGAGCTGGTGGTGCAGGAATAGTGGTATAGACCACCTGATGGCTAGCAGGGGTTCTTGGGATAGGAAGCTTGGGAACAGCTGGAGTCACGGGCCGATGAGTTACATTCACTGTTGTTGAAGCTGAAAAAAAAGACAGAGCACACCCTAAACCTGAATTCCATGACTCAAAGCCATATGCCTGTTCCAGGGTACACATCTCCTTTGGAAAACGGATTCATTTGAGCCATGTAAAATAAAAACTGCCTCTGTTTTGGATACTGCAAGAAAAATGAAAACAGCCTAAACAGTATTTTCACCTGAAATAAAAAAGTCAATATATATACAGCTTCCTAACAGAAAAGATAAATATAGTATCTCCCCCACTCCCTGCAAAGGTCCTGCATGTAAGGACAGTGGAAGAATATAAAAGCCACCAAAGAGTCTGCAGAACACACCAGTCATAAGATAATCCAATGCCAACTAATCTCCAGCAATCATATATAGAAAAATAATAAAGAAAAAAGAGGACCTATGTTTCTTTAGAAAGGGGAAAACATGATCACACTACAAAGTAATATTTAACTATGGCTAGAACTTCAATGTCAGCCTTGTCATTCCCTCTGCCAAAAGAATTAATTGCCAAGTGCACAGGGACAGACATAGGAGTGACGCTGATAATGTTTCCCCCCCCATAACTTAAAGAAGGTACAGGTTTCTTCTCCTTCACTTTTACCAACAATAGTATATCTAATAATTTCCATGATCATCCTTAGCAGGATTTCTTCCTCTCCATGGAATTAAATTGATCCTGAATTCTTTCCAAATCAATAGTACTATCTTTCCCCTTTATCAGTTTAGAAGAAAAAACTGTTATGGGAAGCCAACTAGAATGAAAGATTATGTATGAAGTGACTCAAACATTCCAAATACTCACTTTAGAAATTAGCACAATGTAGAGCACACAGCAGTCTAATTCAAGAAAAAAAGCAGCCACTGCACTCACACAGTGATGTCAAATGTAGTTACCTGTGGGTAATACATGGATGGTGGTCTGGGAAGGGCCACTTGTTGGAACACCTGGCTGCTGCACAGGGCTTGGCTGCAAAGGTGGCAAAGGCTGCAGGGGTCGAGTCAAGGGCTGGGTGGGTATGCTCAGTCCTGCCACAGGTGCCTGGCTCTGGTTCTGCTTCTGCTTCTTACCATCTGCTTTAAAATAAACAAAAGATATAGACAACAGCGAACAGAAATTTTCATTTCTGAGTCACAGTTTCAAACAACACAAGAGTTTTATAATCCTTTCCTCCCTCTCCCACTTATAGACTGGTAAGGATATTCCAAGCATGACATTTCTCTGACCTTTTTTGCTTATGCAAACAAATATGCAGAAAACTCATTCAATTCTCTTCACTTGCATCACCACAATGTCCATTGCCCAGACACACTTCACAAATGTTTTATTCTATTATCATGAAATCTGCACATTTCAGAGCAATTTGGAAACCCAAATTCAATGGAACATTGTGCCAAAGTCTTTAAAAGTTTCTATTAAAAAAAAAAATCCTAAAACCTTTAAAGGCCTGAACACTGCAGTACTCAATTTAGTTCCTAAGTCCTGTCTACCTTTGATGTTTACATCTTTTTATTTGCTCTTTCCTTCATTCAATGTGTTAGTCAGTCCTCTTGCTGCTATTTTGAATTTTCATGATATTTACCTAAAAAAGGGGAAATCGCTTTATTATTTATAGAAAACTTTATAAAGAAAATTAGTTTTTATCACATTGACACCTTCTACACATGACTGACTTGTGATACCAACAAATATTGCCTGTATCTATAGTTTACTACAGCATACTTTTTCCTGCTTTAGTTTATTTCTGACTACATAAAATTTTCATTAGAGTGCAAGTCTGTATCTAATCAAGATTTTGCACAAGTTGAATAAAGAAGAATTGAGAAGCTTTCATCTGGACATTAAAGCAGTAATGGGCAGAGGAGGCACCCCTGAAGAACTAAAAAACACAAGATAAAAGAGTAGATTTTAAAGGCAGTCACTCAGAAGGATTCTTCCCTAATAAAACTGACCATGCATCAGCCACTAATTTAGTAAAAGAGCATAGAATATAAAGATGAAAATACATAAATACTCATTTTACTCTTGAGAAAATATAACAATATAGTGAGGACCACATTTAAACTGTTCAATTAAGTATATCAACTAGATTTCAAAGCATTAAGAACGGGGTTGATGCCAGCATAGCTCAAAGTGTTGGGTTTTTAGCAGTTTGAGACTATTTTGATGGTTTCACTGAACTGTGTTTAACACTAGCTGCTAACAGCTTGATGTAGCAGTATCCTTCACAAACTGCTGTATGATTCTAGAGACACAGTTACAGAATCACAGAATCAAAGTTGGAAGAGACCTTCAAGATCATCTAGTCCAACCATCAACCCAGCACCAGCATAATGATCCCAGACCATATCCCCAAATTCAGGACCTCAAAAATGAAATATAGTATGAGCTGTAGCCCATATTGTCTTTCTGTAGACTCAACAGCCAAGCTACTTCACTAAAGCC
Source organism: Buphagus erythrorhynchus (assembly GCA_013400855.1). NCBI lineage: Eukaryota > Metazoa > Chordata > Aves > Passeriformes > Sturnidae > Buphagus > Buphagus erythrorhynchus. The sequence goes on from VZTT01070485.1 coordinate 28,372, forward strand.
ATAGGATGAAAATATACTGTTCTTTTATTTTTTAGTCTATAAAAGGAGCAGTGAAGGGATGCTCATTTTGAAAACAAAAGGTAAGATCCTTCCTGCTGTGATCAACAACAGGCCTTGTGATTGGTTCAAGCTTCTTTCATGGTTCACAATTATGAGAGATTTCCCAGTGTTCAATAAACTACTTGACTCTGAAGAGATTCCTACAGAGATGTATACATCTGTTTACTTCAAATATTTACAGACTGATGCACATCTCAACTACCACTGAATAACTTCAGCAATGTGAGTGCATTCTTCGTCATGACTTAGAAGATGCATTTACAATCCAACAAGCAAAAACCTTTACACCCTACTGCTGGAAATGTGGTTCAAGGGAAGATGAGAGTCAGGACAAATGTGAGAGCTTTTCCAGTTTTGCTTTTGTTCCTAATTCCACACAGAGCAAGTTCATTTACCCTTGACAAATCAAGAAGAGCCCTGCTGACATTCCAGTGACTGGAAATTAGGTCAGCATTGCACCACCCACAGGAAATGACGACAGATAACTAACTAGACTCCATTAAATAAACTGAAACAAACGGCAAAGCTATTTAAGTTTAAAAAAAAACAGCAAGGAAGACTTGGCACACAGTAAGCACAGGACTAAGGTTAAAAGTCATTATGGAACAGTTTCCAGTACTAAATGAACACAGCATCATATTCACAACAAATGTGGACCTAGAGGAGACAGAAAGATATGATTTATGGAAATGAGCATAAAATGGAAATTGTCACTACTGGAGGTGTAAGCAAAACTCCTAATCTAATACACAAAACAGAAGAGGGACTAATTTCCATGCCAGAAACAGTCTACAACACTGCAGATATAGCACAAAGGAGTTTTGAACAGCATTCTAGTTCGTAACTGGTATAGGTGGATTACAAAACAGCAAGCATACCACAGGCATGTTCAAGAATAAGAAAAAAATTATCCAGAGAACTACAGATTTGTTAACCAGATAAAACACCTTATAAAATAAAAAACTGATTATGTATTTAATAATTTTTCTTACAAAATAATAAAAAATCAGAACATAACTGTTTAAGAGTACATTTACATATTCTTAGACTACAGACCCACTTTAGACTAAATCTATTAATTGTTTCAATATTCATACAAAATAATTTGATGATCCTATTATTAAAAGGCCAGCAAGGTCCAAAGTGCAAGTATTGCAAGATACTTGCAGACAGAAAAGTATCTAGATTAATGTTAACATGGATTTCTCAAAAATTACACACCCTTTTCATTCATAATTTTTGCACAAATCAGAAGGTGTTATTTGATATTAGCAGATATTAAGATCTATTTAAATATCTTTACAAGTAACAGGAATTAGGTTTACTTTTTATGTGGATGACAATGCCATAAAGAAAATAATCAGGAACTGAGTGTTCTCAACAACACTATGTAAGTGTTGCTCTTCAATTTAGCATTGAGCTAATATTCCTGCAGGAAACACCATAATGCTGAAAGTATTTTCTATCCTGAGGTTGTGTAAATCTAGGAGAAAACAAAACCTGCTCCACATTTGCTGTAAACAAAGTGCAGCAGAAAAAATATTTGGCCAAAGGTATATGGATGCTTATGATCATGCAACAGCTGTTGCAAATGTACTCTTCTTCTGCTTAACCTTGAAGTTATTATCAGAACACATTCCCAAGAAACTTGCTCAAAAAATCCTAGTGCTGCATTCTCACTACATGGTGAAACTCAAGCTTTTGTTAGGGTTTCCTATGTTTCTACAGCTTATATAAAAAACCACTGACTTCTCACACAAATTCTAAACATGAACTAATCTGCATTGGCTTCAGACTATCAGCTTCTGTTTTGCAGTGAAGACACACACAGGAGCTAACCCAGCACTAAAGTACTTCACTAACCTTCCTCCTAATGGAAGGACAACTAAGTGGAAAGAATCTCCGAATATCCCAGAGCATAAATTTTAAGATACTGGCTCATGCCCCGACAAAGAAACTGAGGAAGAATTAAGCTGCAATGGAGCTACAACTCTGTAGCACTCCTACCTAGAGAAGCAGTCTTACAGTTGTATATGCAATTGTGGTATTGATCTTTTATGCAATTGTGAAGTGAACATCTACTTAATGCAATTACGAAGAAAAAAATCTCTGGAAAATTTTATTTTCAGAAGCTTTTAGACAGAAAAATATTAGCTGAAATATATTACAATACTGTGACATGCTACTTCAAAATATACCACAAATCCATTTTAATCTATCTGCTAAGTATCTTTTACAGAATATTAAATAAGACTGGGCATGTTAACCTTACCTGACAGGCTTGCACAGTCCCAAGGCAACCACCTTTTTATCTTTTTGAGAACTAGCTCTTAGAAGAGATGACAGTGATAAAAACTTGATTGCCTCAGCTATTCTGCTACTCAGCTTGTCAAGTCAAAATCCTGGCTGAAAAGGACGTCTGGTGGCTGTGTAGTCCAATTTCTTGTTAAAACTGGACTGTCAATAACTTATTCAAATGATCTGTGGTTTTGCCCTGTTGAATCTCAAAAACATTCAAGAGGACACTTTCTGCCATCCCTCTGTGCAGCTCTTTGGTGATTTCTTTCCTCCTCAAGCTGAACTTGAACTTCCTGAACTTGTAGTTCATGGCCACTGCCCCTTAATGCATCATTTGGCACTGCTGAAGAGAGTTGTGCTCTGTCATTTTTCAACTATCCTCCAAGTAGCTGTAGGCTGCTCTTACACTGTCTCTTGCTCAGCGCTTTGCCAAACATGCCCTGGGTCTGTTATCTCTTCTGACAGGTCATGCACCCCAGACCCTCATCATCCTGACACCATCCAGTGCTACCACAACTTCTGAGCGTGAAGAAGGGGGAGCCAAAACTGGACACCCTGTTTCAGCTGTGGTTCCACCAGTGTCAGTTTGGAAGAATACTTAAACTGAAATGAGAACACACTGTTGGCTCATACTCAATTCACTGTGCACCACATATCCTCTACTGATAAGAGTTGTAGATAGTCAGCTATCTGAATTGCATCATGCTTCCCTAATACCTGTATACTTCACACACTCCCTTTTTGGTGATAACATCACAGGGAACTGTTCAAGGCCAGGCTGGATGAGGCTTTGAGCAACATGGTCTAGTGGGAGGTGTCCCTGCCCATGGCAGGGAGCGCTGGAATGAGATCACTTTATAGATCCTTTCTAAACCAAACCATTCTATGATTTCTTTCTCAGTGGAAGAAATGCCACCACATGCCAAAATTATTTTTGACATTTGTGTAATACAAATGCAAAGCAAATCAAGCTACTAAGAATGTTTGTTTAGAACCTGAATGCACAATCTAGAGAAGTAAGTACCAAGGTTGTCCAGAGGAATCAAAACTTCTTGATGGCTGGACTTCAGAATGTAGTACAGGGACACGCATTTAGAGACCAGACAGAATGAAAATTTTACCTCCAATAGCAGAAATACGATTTTTTTTTTCCAATTAAAATGACAGCACAATACGTGGTCTTAAGTAGAACCTCATTACTTTTGTGAAGTACTATCATTCTTCACTAATCCAGTGCTAACTATAATTAGACTGGCCTACACTTACACAAGATTTATATAAAGAGAAATGTGTTCTCTTAAAAGATGAAGTGCATCCAAATTGCCAAAGTACATAAGAGCATGGCTATATTTACTCTGCTCTTGGCATACAGTCCTAAAGCAAACAACAGTTTGCATTTGGTCTTTAAACTCTTGCACACTGTGTTAGTTACACAAAAGATTAGAAGCTGTAATACTCTAATGCCTAAGTATCACCTGTAGAATTAAAAGGCCTTTAATTATAATCAGTAAACAGAAAAAATAAATACATCTAGAAGAGCTTTTGAAAAGATTATCAAGAACTCAATCATCTCAAATTACTCCCCAAGCCTGAGGTATTTAAGCACAGATAGCACTAATGCTTACAGTAAAGGAATAGTAAAAGTCTTTAAGACTGTAAGCAAAATTCCTTTTATTTAACACCAAACAGAATTTTTTTAACAAGACTCCTATCTAACTGAAACACCAAGGGAAAAAATACACTAAGCAGAAACAGACGTTTACTCCTTTCTGCCACTCATAGGATGAAATAACACTCATAGCTCGATTATCCCTGCAGCTAGGCAAGTATTTTTCACCTACCTTGAGAACAGCTGTCATCTTCTTCATCCAGTGTAAGATCAATGACACCTCCTGATTGACTTCCTGTGAACTTCCCGCTCTGAAAGACAAAACTCCTTCGTTTTGCAAAAGCAAATCCAGGGAACACAGGTGGAAAAGGGACATATATTGAACATTGAGAAGGAGAGGTCTCAGAATTGATACTTATTAGAAAGGAACTGATGAAATGAGCAAGAGAAGGTAATTTCAGACAGATATCCCAGGACTTGAAAAATGGGTGACAACCAAATGACTGTATTGCAGTAAAAAGTATTGAAGTATTAAAGCATTTTCAGCTTTGTAAGGAGTAAAAGGCCCTGATGAATCGTATTTTACAGGTAAATGCATAACAATTTGCTGTTATAAAGTATATTTCAACTGTGACTCCTAACATGTTAATCTGGTTGTAATCTGTAGTGGCGTTTCCTTTCCTCTGTAGTGGCGTAACTTTCTGACAGAGCAGTCATCAGGACAATATATTACTTATCTATTACTCGTAATTATCTATGAGACAGCTTTGCCTGTGTACTTATAAAGACACTGACTTCACATAAAGAAAAAGGGAAAGCTACACTGGAACTGATATGCTTACAAAACACATCAAAAGCCATCAGAAAACTCCAATTGTATTCAGTAATTTCATTACTCTTCTTGTGGAAGTCCAGGAAAGCCAAAGAGAAAAGTTACCAACTCTAAAAGAAAAATTACAAGCCACAAATATTTAAGTAGAATAGTAATAGATTTGTTATAGGGTAAGAAAAGTAGAATTTAGGGGATTTTAAGATTGGGGTTTAAAGAGCAAAATAGAAAAATTTAGGCGTGTCTTGTTCTTTTTCTTCATGTCCTCCATGCTTTACTGTGACAGTAGCACTTTTCTATTGGGTTAGAGAAGGGACTCACTGTCCAA
>VZTT01070488.1:0-15953 GCA_013400855.1 Buphagus erythrorhynchus
AACGTGTCCCCAAGGTGTCCCCAGCCTGGCTGAGCCTGGCAGGGACCCCCAGAGCAGCTGACAAAGGCCAAGCATGCACCCATGAAATGTGATGGCAATAACAGCCTTTAATACACAGCCACCACGTGCCCAAAAATAAACATAAACCCAAGAAAGACCTGTCAGAGCACCAGAAAAGGTGGTTTTCGTGCCTGACCTCCCCAGTACACGTGCCTGGCCTCCAAGATGCAGCCTCACAAAAACACCACCTCAATACACGTGTTTTTTTCCTTGGTACTACAATTCTTTTCACAAACCTGACAGCCAAGCACATCATACACAGAAAAAAAGACACCTCAGGAGAGGTGTGGAAACCTTGTGAGTACAGCCTACAATAAATCTAATCTTACATATCACAAACCATGCACAACTAGGAGGGGTAATAAGGAACTGCAGCTGCAGGATTATTTGTGCTTAGTATTTATCACAGGATGATATCAAACTCATAAAAGACTGGGCTTATGAGAGCAACACTGTAAATATATTTTTTTCCATCACTTCTTCAGCACTCAACAACAAAAAATCAGCTTATGTAAATACCAACATATATCCTAAATAAAAAGGCAGTTTGAAAATCTCAGTTTTTAGACAATTGTTTTAAAAATGTCTTTCTCCCCTCCATTCTGCCAGGTTACCATGGGATTTCCCAGGACTCTTAAATTGTGGAGATGTTTTCATTCTGTGTGTGAAAGCATGCCTGTCAATACATTCTTGTCACATTAAATTCTAATTGCTAAGTCCAGAAGCGAATTTAGGAGAATACTTAAATACAATCAGTGTATTTCTCAACTGATTTTCAAAACCATATTATGCTTTTTGCAAAGGGTAGAGAACACTCCTTAGGCCACTGAGGGCCACAATTTCCACTGTTGTTTCAAAACTCCAGTTTTGAAACTGAAAAAAACCTTCAGTTATTAAGCATTTTTTGTTTCTTTGTTTTATTCAATCACCAAAGGAAGAACCAGTTTGACCCTTTGTGCTGAAAACACGCCTGGGCTGTTACTCTCAAACCTATTGGTTCCAAGCAGTGAAGGGAAGCTCAGGGAACAGGTTCTTTATGCCAACTGCAGTTAAATTGGCTCAACAATTTAATAACATTCCAGCCTCAGAATGAGCAAATTAGGAAGGTTTCTTTTTTTCTTTCCCTTTTTGACTTTTTTTTTTTTCCTGCTCTGCCCACTATAAATCCTTTTAAATACTGTGGATGCTTAAGTTTATTTGCACTGATGCATCTTGGGTTAATAATGAGAACACAGCACCCCAATTTCAACAAAGCATCCTCCCAGAAGGAACTGTTCCTCGACCAGCACTGCTGTATCATAGGAATTATTCTAGAATCCCATAAACTTATTTTTAAAAAAATGCTTTGGAGATATAACAGCATGTTCCCCTATAGAAAATGCAGCTGGAAAAGTGGCATCACAAGCATAAAAGAGAATGAAAAACCTTTGTGTCAGCACTGGAAAGCAGCACAGCTCTCTGCCATGAAATACCCAAGGATCCTTCAGGAATTACTCTACAAGTCTGCATGGTCAAGAAACCATTAGAGTATGGATTAGAGATCATACAGACTATTAAATACTCATTAAATACAGAATATTAAATACAGCATGGCCCCTGCTGACCAAGGGAATGTTGTTTATTCTCTTCTAGCCACGTTATCAGCTAATCTCAAAATACAAGCAATGCTCTCCACCTCCCACTGTCTTGGAAGAAAGGCAAAGCCTACCTGAATTAATCTCTTTCACTCTGTATAATATTCCTGTGGATTGGTTTGGAAAGTGCTGAAAGAGATGAACAAGTGCACTGTAATCCCACTTGGACAATGGGCATACTGAGCTCAAATATCCATGTAATTCTCGTGGCTATCCCATATATTTAGGAACATGGTGAAACTGCAAGCCCATGATAGTGCACAGTTGTAAACTTAACTTCTCTTCTTGATTAACTTAAAGAGGGCCCCTAATCTGTGTCTGATTTCTGTATGTTCAACTTCAATTTAAGTCAAATCTGCTACTTTACTACTTTCTCTGCACTCTTTCTTTCATCATACAAATGATATCTTACGAAACAAAAACAAACAAACAAACAAAATAACAAACCAAACCCAACACAACACCCTAACTCACAACTGATTTAGGATTTCAAACTCCCATCTTTTAAAACAACATTTAAATTTTGAAAAGCAATAAAAGCACCAGCAGTCAGAAGCTTACTAGGACACATGGAGCATGTAAATCATAGTCACTGATGCTCAGAGATTTTCAAGTACTTATTCAGTATTCGTCAGCAGGCAATTATTGTCACTTCCCTGTATCCAAAACAGCTCTCTTCTAAAATGTCTTTTTCTTATTACTTCACTGTGAGCTCTTCTGTGTATGCAGCACCTCAGCTGTGTCCCTGAGTTATTATTAATCAAACAAATCATCTCTCTCCACGAACAAACAGTAAATTTGTTCTGATAGAGATGGCTGTTTCATTACTTTGGCTTTCCTGTGTAGAATATGTCATCAGGCACATCCTTCCACTGACTGACCCACTGCCACAACTGTTAAAATTACAATTTAACCCTTGTAATTGTACTGCACTGATTTGTCCTATTAGTCCCACTGGTACTGATTGCCCAAGAATTGACGACATATTTATAAGCAATATTAAATGTCCTTCAATCAAATTGCACTGGTAGTCATTACTGATCTCTTGTCACACCTATCCACTATCAGATGAGAGAAGGTCCCTGATCTATCCAATCCACCAGCTCTCAAATTAGGACAATGAAGGGCTTTGACAGAAATCTGTCTATATCTTCCAGAAAATATTCATGTGCTGCACTGAGGGCCAAGCAAAATAAGTCTTTGAGAGGCAAATGAGAAATTCTAAAGCCCTCACACAGCACTACAGAAAAAAGGAATCATTGAAAGTAACAGCTCCATTTCCAGGAAAAAGAAACTCCTTATCAAGATGGGATCACTCTGGAAACTTGTAAGACTGATGCCTTCCACACTCTTGCTGATACAGCCTTAAAAGTCAAGTAATACATCAAAACAAGCAGCCCAGAGCTGGAGTTAAATTGGGTTTTGTCTTTCACATGTTGGGCTTGATTTTCTTGTGCCAGAATGTGCATAGAAAGGCCACATGTGAAGGTGCTAAAATGAAACCACTGCAGGTTTTTAAACCTGATACTCACAACCTGAACTTCTCTAATGCTACTGTTTGGATTTTAAAACTGAAATAAATGCAAATATTCATCTTTAAAAGCTTTGTGGATCAATAAATTATCAAAAAAAAGAGAGATGAAAATGAGGAATGGAAGGGTTTACCTTGTTTCATCAAATAATCCTTCAACAAGCACGGGTGGATTGAAGACACCTTGTAAATATCCCACATATTTAGGTTAGACTTTTGCTATGATAATATTCTCTATTAGAAATATAATTCTGCTGTATTTCCCTTTCACTGGAAACAGCCCCAGCTCATGTCAGCACATGCAGCAGATCCCTCTCTGTAGAGAGTGATGGTGGATTTACATTCAAAATATACTGAAAAACATACTTGAGACATGGGAATCTTCTGAAGCACCTGTTAAGGCCAGGAATTCAAATCTGCTCTCTGTGGCTGAAGAAACAATTTAGTCTTTCTGCACCTCTGGAATAACATTTGCTAAGAAATTAATATTTTCTCTGAAATGACCCAAAATGAAAATAATAAGCAGTAACAAAACAGATAGCAATTTTTTTCCCTTCTAATCTCAACGGGACCATTTTTAAACCCTGATTTAACCACAGCTAGACCAGTCTCCATAGCAGACACTCCTGGAGTCACTAGCAAAAAATGTGTTATTGCAAAACTCAACCAGTTTTCTGAATTAACTTCCCCCTTCCCCCTCCAAATTATGAATATCCTGGTTGTCTGTAACTTATTGGCTTAATATTCATCACATAACTTTAAGTCCTGAGAAAGAGAATTTAAACCATATAACCTGATACAACAAACACAATTCTCCTGGGATTAAAGAACAAAATGTGTAGGCAGTGCTTTTATTGCTGTTGCAATAAAAGCCTGTATAAAATGGAATAAGCCAACTCAGGAATTAGCTAACCACCACATACCTTCTAGCCATTTCTAAATGAGCAAAAGAATAGCTCTAACTCTGGTTTACAACTACTTCAGCCTCAAGGATTCTTTGAAAAACAAAACAACACAAAAAAAAACCCTTTTAAAAGAATAGGAACAAACCAACACACTGCAAAATAATGTGATGTCTGTGAAACAGAAGGTGGGCATTGGACATAGCTTGGACTCTGGGATCTTGGAAGTCTTTTCTAACCTTAGTGATTCTATGAATATAAAAAGCACTTAAAAAAGAATGGGCTATGGATTAGCTCATCCAAATCTTCTAATTCAAATGTATTGAGAATTAAACTGTGCCATCCTCTAACAGAAAGGAATGGGGGGGAAAAATGTGTCAAAAATCATTATGCATTTTTTTAAATTCATAATTGTACCACAGTCTGATGTTGTGAAAGCTAGCATGAAAAGTGAAATGCAGTGTTGATAACAAAGTTGTGAGATAAGGCTATTTTGCTACCATTTAGGTTTTTTGGTGTTTTTCTTTTGGTTTGGTTTTGGTTTTGTTTGGGGGGAGGGTTCTGTTTTGTTTTTTTGGGGTTTTTTTTGGGGGGGGGGTTTGTTTTGTTTTTGTTTTTTGTTTTTTTTTTTTTTTTTCTTTGAAACCCTTAAATAATTGAAGAACAGCTATTTAATGCAAATGACAAAAAAAAACTTTTAGCAATTAGTGTGTTTATGTTGTGCTTGCAAGGAAGGAACAACATTTTACAGTAATTGCCTTGTAGGAAGGTTATTTTCCATGCTGCAATTCCAGCTGCACCTTAGATTTAATAGATATGCCTGTGATTGTTACAAACATAACTTTTGCCAATGCTGCATGCAGCAGTCAAAGGCAGCTGCAGGAGCAGGCAGTGACACAGATGCAATGTGTGAGTTGGAAGGTGAAATGAGCTGGACATGCTCCCTGCTCTGAGCTGCTGCTGGGGGCTACCACAGCCTGCCTGGCTCCCAGGGGTTCTTTTCCATGGTTTTGTAAAAGATTTCATGTCCTAATTTAATTGTCACAGTTCCAGGACTTCTCTGACTCCTTGGAAGCCCTGAGAGCCAGCCCACTCAAATTTCAAGCCTCCAGCCATCACCACTGTTAAGCTCTGTCCCACCAGAGTGAGGATTTGATTACAATTCACTTCTGCTACCACAGCAAACCTGACACTGGTTCAGCATTTGGGATGCTCAATGGTGTAAGGGACAATGCTGCTGACTGGCAATGACAATTCAATCAAATTCCCCAGAACAGGGAACAGCTATTTAGGACAAACCCAGGACTGAGAAAACATTTAACTCACACTGTTCTCCAGTGATTACCTAGTGCTACCCACTGGCTGCTTATAATGCTGTCAGACCCAAAAAAAATAGCAATTAATACAGTATTTGTTGCCATCAGGATGCTTTTTGTTCCATGTAATTTCTTGGTTTAATACCCTCACTTTACCCAGAGTAATTTAGCCAGTGCTTCACTCGGTCTGGTTCACCCCAGGCAGCAGCAGGGGCAGAGTCCCTCTAGAGTTCACACTTTGGGGATTCCAATGAGCTCTGGCCATCTGCTTTTCCACACAACAGTTTGAATGGTTTTGCAGGAGCTCACCCCGAGGAATCACATCACACACACCCTCTGGTCATCCAAACCTTTGCAAACATGAAAGAGTGGACTCAAAGGTATCATTGTCCATATTCCATGGATACAAAGGTTGCTAAGGAATCTGCACATGCACTTCACCTGTTTTTAGAATGTCACTCCAACTATTCTCTGCTTGGAATGCTAACCCACCCCTGAAATGGTGGGATTTGATCTTCTTGCCCAAAACAAGTCACGTGCATAAGCCCAGGGGAGGGAAGGAGAGCAGGGAGAGGGAGGAGAAGAAAAGAGAAGCCACAAAATAAATAGAGAAATCTGATAGTTTGCAGTAAATACACACCAGACAAACTGCCCACAGTGGTGGAACAAAGAAGCAGGCTCTGGAGTTCACAGTAATGGGCACAGCAATTAATAAGACATATAGCACATGGTAAAATCCGTTCTGCCATCTGTGTCAACTGTCCCCAGGTGGAAGCTGTGCATGTTTGCCATGTTCATCAGCATTAAGATAACTACTCCAAGCCAAGTCTGATTTTATTTGCTCCTGTTAGTTCCAATGCTAGAAATCTATCAGCGTTGCTATTTAAAACTTCTCATAATAATACCAAAAACTCCAAACAGAAAACACAAAACCACACAGTACTGGAAATTTTGCCTAACCTTAGTGTCTTCAAGGCAATTAACATCCTATGTTGTAATTATAAATTAATTTTCATAATTGTTGACAAATATTGCATTTATCAAAAATGCTGCATATAACAGTTATACTGTAAGAGTGGCAGAAGTGGAGTTAGTTCTCTGAAGCATATTTAAGATCTGATCCAGAAAAAAGTGCAATACACTTCAGTTTAAGGTGAACATCAAGATCCTGAGCAAAGGTTTCTCTTTTAAACTCCTAGATAATTACAGGGGGCTTTCTGTAGTCTTCTCTTCTTTACAGCCTCAAATTCCCTGTACTGACAATGCCTCCAGCAAAAGGGAGGGTTTGTATCCAGTGCAATCTGTCACAGTGTTTTATAAGCAGTATCTGAATTATTTCCAATCACCAAGATCAGTTTGTTGGGCTTGAAACAACATCTGCCCTCTTTTTTCCTGATGGTGAGCCATGGGCAAGGGGCTGGTTTCACCTCCCAGCAAGGCAGAGCTGGCTCGAGGGCTGCAGGTGGAAATGCTGTCCCATGGGTTGGGATGTTTGATGTGATGTGTGTACCTGGAGCCCTCCTGTCACCACCAGGAGCTGCTCCTGCTCCTGCTCTGCTTGCACATCCACATGTGCACGTGGCTTTTTGAAATCCCCATCTTTCTTTCCCGTGGTAGCTGGGTTATCAGGAATCACAGTTACCTGGAGACAGATGAGGATTTTCACAGCAGCCTCTACCTCAGGATTCATGAGGCAATTGCTTTTTTGCATTTATTTGTGTGGTAATGAGAGCTTCACATGGAACTCCCTCACACTGAGAGCAAAACAAGCCCCAGAGAGATGATTTGGTTTCAAGAGAGAAAAGCTACTTTGTGGGAGCTCCTGTAGGACTTCCCACTTCGTGAGTCACACAGCAGTCACAGGGACTTGTCACAGAATTTACTTCTGCAAGCACCAAAGGACGACTGTCTTTAAATCAGACATGATAAATGCACCACATCTTCTCTTCAAAGGCAGCTATATTCTGTAACACCTACACTTCCAGAATAAATTAGCTTTCTTATTCAGTGGTGTCAACAATGGTAAGCCCCAGAGAATAAGGGAGAAAGAGTAATGCTAGCCTATGCCTAAATACTTATTAATTACACCTCCTTTCAGATGCCTCCCTTGTTGAAACCCTGTTTGGTGCCACATGGAATAAGGAATAACACATAGTCTCTAATTTATGAGCAATAATTTAGAAATTGCCCTCAATTTTTACCTCCTGTTCATTGCAGCAGTGTTCAACAATGCTATATAAAGTAGGAAGATATATTATCCTTTAAATTTTCCTCTGCACACAGCTCCCTGCTGAACACCAGAGAAGAATCTAATCTAAGGTCAAAGAGGTGACTCTGCTGTGAGGTTTTTATCTGCTGCCCACCCCCCTGAGATGCCAGCAGAAGAAGCTGATAGTCTCAGCTGTGACACTTTTTCTGTAGCGGGCATCTGCCCATTACCAGGTGGAGAGAAAACCTCAGCTCATTTCATACATGAAACTGGAGAGCTGTCATCTGCTAACAGATTTTTATTACTACCAGGAGTGTATTTGAATTCAAAGTAATGACCTGGAAGTACAAAATTCCATATTCTGTAATCCCACAAGCCGTGCAATTCTCCCTCTTCAGTTACTGCTGAATATCTCTATAGCTTCCTCTGCTGCTCCTGATTTAATATAATGCTATCAACAAACCTCCTTAGTGAACAGGGTCATGGCAAGATTTACAGTGCTTTTTCACAGGCCTGCAGGTGAATTTATTTTACCCAATATATCCATTTAGATCCATTTTCCTCAGAACATTATTCTTCAAAGACAACTTAGCGAGTTCTTCAGCATCAGATAAAAGTCAAGCTAAGTGGTGCAAAGATGACAAGGTGTCCTGCATGACCTTAATCAGAAGTTTAAGTGCAGGATAAAAGTGAGAACTGAACTGAGAGCCACTACCCCAACTGGCTTTTTTTTAAATGTCAAGGAGACAAATGTTGCTGCTCAGACACATTTTTTTTTCTCCAGACTGACACCCACAGCTCGTGGATTGCATTCAGCAGGCAAGGATTGGAGCAATATTCTGAGAAAAGCAGTGTCACTCACCAAACCTCAATGCACTATGTGAGAAAGCTCAAGGTGTCCTGTAATGACAATGGACAGTGCATTAATGTGAAAGTATTGGAATTTTTATTGGTAGGTTTAGCACACAGAGTGCTCCTGATCCAGCCTAAGCAAGCCCTCACTGCCCTTCCCCTTCTGCTCCACACATTCCAACCCACACATGGCTTTTGGTCACGTGTGGTGTCACACACACACAGGCATCGCTCTGGCAGAACCAGAACTTCCAAATAATTACAAAGCTGTGGGGACAACATAAAGCAGCTTTCCAGTGCCTGTAAAGAGCTGGAGAGGCCCCTCTGAGAAGGGCATGGGAGAATGGCTTCCAGTGCCAGAGCAGTGGATGGGATATTGGGCAGGAATTGTTCTTGTGAGGGTGGGCAGGGCTGGCACAGGGTGCCCAGAGCAGCTGTGGCTGCCCCTGGATCCCTGGAATGCCCAAGGCCAGGTTGGACACTGGGGCTGGGAGCAGCCTGGGACAGTGGGAGGTGTCCCTGCCATGGCAGGGGTGNTACAGTAGCAGACAAAACATCAAATAATGGAATTCTTTTTTCCATGCACACTCAACACAACACAGAACTGATTAGCTTTCAATATTATGGAATCAAATTGCTCGAAATTCCAAATTCTTGTTTTGTAAATAAAAACAAGTTGCTGAAAAATAACATAAATTTTGGTGCTGTATTAAACCTCCATTTCAGCAGAATTCAAAAAACAGCCAAAATAATCTAATTGAACAATACTAAAACTGGACTTGTTATTCTGTGTGGAGGTGAGAATGACATTAAAATGGTTTTTAAAGACCCAGATAGCTAAACAAGATTAAAAAGCACAACTTTACAACCAAAGCAGAGATAAACCACAGGAACACACAAGTTGAGGAGTGCCCTGACTCTGTGGTTCTGTGGAGGCACTGAGGGGAGGAAAACCCTGAGTAGCAGTTTCAAGAATGGCAGAAGGTAAAGGAAACTCTTCATCCAGCCACAAACATCCCTGTACTGCAGAGATGCAGGACCCTTCAGCCTCTGCACGGAATAACTTCACACTTGCCCTGATTTCCAAACTTCTGGAGGGCTTTAAACGTGGATGGAGAGCAGTCCTGCTAGAAGGGAACAGCCAAACACAAACTTTATGCATAATCCTAAAGTGAATCTGACTTTTGGAGCTGCTGGTAGTTGAAACAAAGATAAAAGAATTGTGAGAGTAAGGAAGAAATTTCACATGGATGAAATAAAACTGAGTGATGTGACAGCTTTGATCATTGTTCAGAGGCTGTAAAACAAAACTCCCCGTGAACCTCCACAGAGACACGGCTGTGCCAAGAGCTGGCACACAGAAATGTTCTTGGGGAACACAAGTAGGCAGGGAAGAAGTAAAGGAGGACATGGAGGTGGCTGGAATCTGAGGCCAAAAAAAAAAAAAAAAGAAAAAAAAATCTGCCAAAATAAAGCACTATTTGGGAGGAAACCAGAGGGTTCTATAAAAAAAAACTTATCTGAATGTTCTTGATCAACTAAGACTACCAGCAGAAGCAATGCAAACTGAGACAGAGCTCTGTCCTGAGTGTAAAATTGTATTCAGGTGAAATATTGTCTATTAAACATTAATATAAAACCCTGAGTAATTAAATCCTTTTCATTTTTAACAACAGATAATCAGCTCCAGAGAACATTTAACCTTCTTCACTTAACTTTGGTAATATAAGAAGCTGAATTGTACTGCAACAGGCTTCTTTTATTTCTGATATGACCTCTTATATACATATATGGGTACTTACATATATACATGCATATATTTGTAGGAAATTTGTACATTAATCAATATTTATCATCCTAGAGTAACTGAAAAACTACTCTGACAGTAGATACACAAGAGAAATCAAATGGAACAATGCAGAGACTGGATGAGATACCTGCTCTGTTTTCAGCAATTCCTATTTGTTAGTTTATTTAACAATGATTGAACATTTTGGGAACAGCTGCCTTGGTACAGACTCAACATCCCCAGCCTTTCCACCAATGTGCAAGGGCAACAGTGTTCACCCCTCCAGATCTCCAGATCCCCAGCAGTATGTCAGAAATTATATTCCTGATGTTCACGAATTTATATAAAACACAGTGGGAAAAGGAAACAGAAACACTTAGAAAAGCTACTCAGATAAAAGGGGAGCCTTTCCCTAGTTGATAAATGCATTCAGTAGCATATTTCTTTATGTAATCTCTCTTCAGACAGTAGAAGGAAGCCTCTGCAGAATTTATTTTTTTAAATAGATGAAAAATGAATCATTTTATCTTTAAATTACATAACATGAATGCAAATTAATCAGTATCCTTAGACAACTGCAAAGTTGATAAAGTGGCTCTTTAAGTCAGAAGATACCAGAACTGTTGAGCAGCCCTTTGTTTCATTGGCTGTAACCCTTAATATTTCTCCAAACCAACATGAGAAAAGCTGGAGACATTAATATCCATTAGAAGGAAAGCCTGGGAGGGATTTGAGAGTGCTCTGGTTATGCTGTAATCGATAGGTTACCTGCTCAATAGAGGACATACATTACTTTTACTCCAAGACAAATACACTGAAGCTGTGTTTTGTTTCTGTCATCGAGCAGCTCTTTCTCATCCCAGCTTTTGTTAGTCTGTGGAAGGAAACCACAGACTAATGAGCCCAGGACTTTTTCATGACCGAGGGGGGCCTTCATTTTTCAGAAAAATGACTGTCCCTCATCTGACATAAAGCACCACTTAAGGATGAAGCAATGGCATGAAAGGTGCAATAGAAGCAAAAAGCAAGGGGAGAAGAAATAAATCCCAGTACAGTCCCTGTTTTCTTTACAGAGTAAACTATTTAACTCTGACAGAGAAGGAAACTGTGTGCAGTAGACAGCAAAGTGTGAGAGAAAACAAGTGCAGCTGGCTGGGAGAGGCTCAGGGGCTGGGTGGCAGTGGCAGTGTAGACAAAAGCTCAGTTTTAAGCTGGAGGAACCAGCAGCAACCCCCTCCTCCCTTTCCCACTTCTTCTTCCCAGAAGGAAAACATGTCTAAGCCCTTCATAACAACATCAGAGAATTTGGGTGGGGGTTTTGGTGTGAGCACAGAACATGGTTTTAGCTGATGGGATCTTTGATGATGGTTGAAACGCTGACATGAGAATAAAAGGGATCCATAACACCATGTTCTAAAATAACTGAAGCTGGAAAACAAAAAAGGAGAGGGGAGAAGAAAAAGCAGTCCAAAAGAAAGGGGAAAAAAACAGAGGAAAAAAATACCCAGAGGGCTAGAGCAGGGGGAGCAGGGGGAAGGCCCTCTCCATAAAAATGGGTAACATAGTACAAAAAGCAAGAGAGAGAACAGATTGACAGAGGAGTGTGTCCACAACAAATGACACCAATTCCTTGGAATCAGTGCAGAGCTTCCTGTTTCACACAATTGGCTGTTAGAAGAAAGGATGAACACCTACATTTATTACAATTCTTCCAAGTAAAAGATCAGATGGGTTAAAGAGGGAAAGCCTGTATACACCGAAGGTGGAAGAAAAGCAATGGCTGGATGAGAGAAATATTTGAATTATTGAAAACTAGCTCATTATTTTCTCTTGAATACATGATGTCAGTAATGGTTACCTGACATTAATGACCATCTCTACTATGCAGGCAAAGAAGTGCCTGGCAATCCACTCAAACATTCCAGTTAGTTTCCTTCAGTCTCTTCTAATGCCTTACCCATGCAGAACTTTTGGCTCCACATTTTCTGGAGTGGGAGCCACTGGGAGAGTTCAAATCATTTCTATAGGTCATGAACAACGTGGTTCCAACATTCAGTGCTGACCCTCTCCAGCTCAGCAGTGCAAGAACATCCCTGGCAATCACCAGGACCTGCAAGACCTTTATTACAGACAGCCATGACAACAAGCAAGGGTATCTATTGAAAAAAACCATCCTTAGTGCCTGTTTGTGTCATCCTGAAAAGCACAGGTTATCTTTACCCCCATCCCAGCCCCTGCATCCTCTAGCTCACCACCATACCAACTCCTAGTGCTGGAGATGGGGTGGTTAAAAGCTCTAACCACAGATCAGTTCTGAAGTCTTAAAATAGGAGAAAGAACAACAAAGAGCTGATGGAATATTCCATCATTATCACTGCTTTCCATCAGTATTTTGATTTATGACCAGCATCTGTAGCACAGCACAGACAGTCTCTTGAAACACCTGCAACCAAGAAGGAGAAATTTAATATGCAGCTTTATTAGGAAAATAAGAGCAACTGTGAGCCACTGGGGAGCAGCATTCCCAAACTGACACCCACCTCTTGCCAGGAGAGATGCAGTGTGCACCATTCCTCAGATTATTCCTGCCCACACAACATCCTAACTCACTCCCAGGTGGATGTAAATTACTACTGGATCAATCCTGACACATCACAGTACTTGCAGGATTTGCTGATATCCCATCCTAGTGTTTCTTTTTATATATTATAAGTATAGAATGTTATGGTCATGAAAAAGAACTGTAAAATTACAGAGAATTTGAGGAAACCCGGTAAAATAAAGGGGTTTTAGCAAATGTGCAACATGCTGTACAGTTGTGTACTGCAATGTATTTTGAAAACAAAAATTGTAAGCCAGATGCCAAGCACACAAGAACACATTGCCTGAGTAAAAGAAAAACTTATCCTTCAGCCTCAAAAATGCCTTTGATGACAAGGGGTTTACTGCACAAAATGTGTGTGTCCAAGACAAGATGGAATGCCACAAAAGCAAGCTGACTGAGAGTAGCTCACCATGAAACCCATGAAAACTCCCCCTCCTCACCTGGACAACAGGACAGTCCCACCCTCAGTCAGAGATAACAATAGGAGATAAAGAGAAAATAAGAGGTAATAGAGTCTATAACTAATAGCTCATGATAGCTTTACTTTTTCTCCTCAAAGTAACAAACAGAATCACAAATATTTACATTTTAAACTGGGCATCCAAATATTGTGCTTATGCAAAAGTCAGAGCTTTTTCCAAAGCACTTTTTCCCCCGTGGGTGCTAATCACAATTATCCAGGAATAAATTACACAGCTAAAACATCTTTCACAAGTCCTGTTGTCCACAAGAACCATGCTGGAAATGTTATTTTTCTGTCACTTAGATTTTATGTTTTAATATAAATTTAGTGCTACTAAACAGTAGATTCTGAGGCACAGTTCATTGCAAGTTTCATCCTGCCTAACCCAGTGCTACACGGACAGGCTGGGCTGCACTTCATCTCTCTGACAATTTAAACTTTCTTCCCCTTGCTGCTACATGAGCTTTGCTGATTATTTCAGTGTTTGTGGTTAAAGGATCAGTTCCTTTGTGCAGAGGAGGGGGTTGGACTGGAACTGCTGTCCCTTATGGCCATTAACAAGAGGTGCAAGCAGACTCTGGGATGCATTTAGTACTTTTGTTGGAAGCATCCTAAAAATACAAGCCAAGCCTTCCAGTTCCTGCTCTCACAAAACCTGGTACTGAGACACACAGGATGATGCCCTGTAGCAAGCAGTGAATGCAGTAAAGATCCTCTCAGGGACTGAATGTGCTTTCAATATTATTTTACTTATATTTATTCTTGCTTTCTCTTTCTACTGTCTTCTTTTATATCCTTCCTTCTGTTATTTCTGATTGGAACTCTGCAATTCTCTTTCACACCCTGAACCAATGCTTTGTTGATGGCTCATTGTTTACTGCGTTTCTGACTTGCATGGTTTCCTACTACAAAATCAATACAGTACTTGGATTTTACATAAAAAGTGAGTGCTAACAGTGCTTTATTCTGTAGCTAATAACAGTCCCATATTATTACTTTTTATGCCCAATAAAAAATGAGAAACTGCCAGCTATGGTACCCATGGCAAAATCACAGCCTGAAGCTCAGAAATAAACCTTAAAAGCCCAAATTGCACCCCATGACTGACTTAACTACCCATGTAACTGGGTTTTACCTACCCATGGTACTGGTTTTGTCTACATGCAATGGTAATTAATGTTACAAACCAGGTTTTACTGCAGAGATCATCATTTAACCTTTTACCAGGATGTCTATGGAAGACCACAGCAGAAGAGTCAGCTCAAATCCCAGAATATTCTAAAGGAGGATCCCAGGGAAACCACAGCAAGCAAAAATTTAAAGAGCAAAGGACTAAGGGGAACAGCACAGTACTCACTGTACATGTGGAATAATAACCATATTATAAAACTATAGAATTGTCCATCCCCCAGAGAAGATTTTGTTTGGCTGATGTGAATGCAAGCCTGCCTACCTCCCTATTTTTGGGTTTTATTAAAGCAAATGCATTTTAAAAGACTTTGTTTGTATCTGTCATATGTACCTCAAATTGCTGCTTCAATACTCAGACTCAGTTTAGTAAGTCTCAGTGCCACAGCCTCATTTTGCTTTGAGACACAAAAATTAAATAACAAGCCCTATTTTCTTTATAAAGCAGCATAATCAGCACTGGATAAAATATTTGTTATTCCTAATGTAAATTTTCCACATGACAATACAGATCTTCTACACGTTAAAGCAAAATACTTGTCCTGCCAACTATAAAGGTTGAAATACCATCTTTTCACTACAAAACGTGGCAGAAATAGTCTTGAAGTAGTTAATTCAATGCAGATCAAGTCCTTAGATGGAAGATGATGTTAATAATTACAGGGAAAATTAGATATAGTTGCATTTAAACAAGTGCCACATGAAACACGCTTGACCATCTGGTAAAACTGTCTTAGGGTAGGATGCTGGCAGATATTGCATAATCATCTGCATATGACAGATAATTTTAGCCAAATCTAAATTAAAAAAAAAAATGTTCTCATACTTCTTAAGAAAAAAAAAATTAAACTGCTTTTCAAACTTAATAAATATCTGAAGTCATTTAATTTTAATACTGTCTGAATTCCATATAAAAACTACCATGTTATAGACACAAAAAAGAAAAGCAGTACCTTTTCTAGAGCTTTTTTTCTATGTGTTTTGAAACACAGATTGTTCTGCCTAGAATTTCTCCTATATTTTGTTCCCTCAAACATTTTCAAAGTTAGCACAGAAAACATTCCTGTGCTACTAAACCACTCTTCAGCACAAGGGTTACTTGCTCACATAGTCTAATGATCTGGGATGTGAGAGGTTTGGAATTCCTCTGGAAAGGTTTTCTGAAACAGAAAAATATCCACAATTGGTAAAGGTTGTCCTTGCAAAGCAGGTGGTGAAGTTTCCCAATTTATAGAGAAATCTATGCAGTCATATCTCATCTAATTGTGTTGATTTACAATTCATTATTTAAACAGTGCACGAAAAAAAAGTGCACTACAACAAAATGTTATCAGTACTGAAGGTCATTCTCTAAATAATACAATGGAATATCTTTCCTAAAGCCAGCTACTACTACAAAAAAAA
>VZTT01070488.1:15967-27988 GCA_013400855.1 Buphagus erythrorhynchus
AAAAAAAAAAAAAAAAAAAAATTGAAGGTCTAACAAAACAAATACTGTTTTTGAAGACAATTGAATCTTATAGTACTTATTCTAAATACAATATGGAATTAAAATTGACTGAAGGGATTTGATTTTCCTTAAATACATTGGAAGAGCTGAGAAGGAATAGAAAACCTGTTAAACAAGTTACCTTAAAAAAAAAAAAAAAAAAAAANGTCTGTGCAGTGAGGCACACTGGAATGCCACAGCACCTTCAGTTAGGCACCTGCCCTGGGAATTAATGTTTGAATCAGTGACTGAGGTGGGAGGGAACAAATTAATGTTTGAATCAGTGACTGAGGTGGGAGGGAACATGCTGAGGGCTCCAGTCCCACATCCTGCTCACAGCAGGGTCAGCCTCCAGCCTGGACAAGTTGCTCCCCACTCTGTCCTGGGAGGTTCTGTGGGTGTCCAGGGCAGCCCCTGGTCCCCACCCAGCCTGGGTTACAGCTCTGACTCCTGGTTTTGCTGAAACCCTGCTGCAGAATTTGACATTTACTGCAGCTCCCCTTTGGGTAGCTACTCATCCTGACTAGTGGTTGCAGTCTCTTGAAACAAATGCTATGTGGATAGAAGCAAATCCATGACCCAGCATATTTTTATGTGTGACCTAACATGGCTCAATTTTCAGCTGTTCCACATACTGGTCTAAAGCATTATTAAATCACTACAGAGCTCAAAGCAACTGGCACTTATCCCACCAAATACAAGCACCTTGATGAGGTAAACTAAGCCTCTATCCAGTGTGCAGGCTGTTTCTTCTCACATCCTCTCTTCTAGGATTTCACCACACAATTCATTTGCCAGCCTGGTGCTCTGAGCCTGGTTTGTCTTTCAAACCAACCACAGGGCCAGGAGCAGTGGGAGCCCCTTAAGGACATTGACTTCTCTGCAGCTCAGGACAGACCACACCTTGTTTCCTCTGAAGGGAAACAGTTCTCTTTATCAGCTTGTGCTTCTGAGGGGAATATTATCATACAGCTAATTTGAGAGTGCCACAATGAACCCAGCCCCTTCTACAGCCCTGCTGCATTCCAAAGGCATCAGCAAGCACTCCTGGCCTAAGAACATCTGAAATAACTGCTGGGCTTCAAATCACTTCTATAAGTCAGGAACAAGGTGGTTCCAACATTCAGTGCTGACCCTCTCCTGCTCAGCAGTGCAAGAACATCCCTGGTAATCACCAGGACCTGCAAGTCCTTCATTACAGACAAACCTGGGGTGTGCCCTAGGCTGGAACAACTCTGGAAAAGTGTTTCAAAGGAAAAAGTGTTGGCATTTGTCTGCTGTCAAGTCTCCAAAATGGCCTGAACATTCACTCCCACAAAGAAATGCTGTAACAACCAAGAGCTCCATGTGTTCTCTGCTTTTCAGCATCCAGGAAGGATGGCTGTGATAAAGCACAGATGTACCTCACCAGTACCCATTATGAATCAGATCTATCACGAGTTTATTCCCAACTTTCCTCGATGGATTTTTGATTGTTATTGTCTGCCTAAAAGGTAAAAGGAAGGTGAAGAATCTGATACTGAAAAATGTCTATAGGGAATGCATTGCAAACATCATCGTAAAGCCTTCAGACAAAATGATAATTTTGTTGTAAAGTGAAATATACAATAGGATGAAACATAAATAACAGATGAAAAAATAAAGGGAGGACAGATTCGAGGAGAGAAAGGAAGCAGAGAATATTAGAATTGATGTAACTGGAATGCACCAAATGCCAATGCTGTCTCAGTGTTCCACAGGCTGTGCAGGGAGAGCAGAGGGCTGAAAACACGACTCAAACAAAACTGCTGCAATACCATGTAGTATTTTGATAAAAATATATGAAATGGCTAAAAAGAAATTTTTAAAAGTTTGTGGAAAAATGAGATAAAGAGGCTTTCAAAAGAGTCGAGGGTCATGTCCCCAGAAGAACGTAATGTAACATCAGCAGCAGAGCTGGCTATTAGTGCAAACAAGTCAGTAAAGAAATTTCAAGTTCAGCATCATGAAAGAGTGCAATGAAACTCAATCAGTGGAAAGGCAAATAACTCCAAGCAACAGCTCTGGTACTGCAATTTCCCCTTGGATAATTTTACTGCAAAGAACTATTTAATTCCTTTTCATAATGACTACCCATCAGACCAACAGCTATTGCTACTATCACCTATGAAAACTCTGCTGTGCCAGACAGAATTCCAAAAGTATTCCTTAAAAAACAAAACAATCACTTCTTTCTTACCATCACAAAGTCAGAGGTATTCACCCCTTCATGAACTACAAAAATTAAGACAACTTTCTGCCACATTCAATCTCCATCCTCCCCACACTGTTATCCAAGGAGCATACAATCCAATCAAATAACAGCAGGAAATCCTAAACTGTGGGATGCAACACCAGAATTTCAGGCACCTCACTACAACTGGCATGGATGCAGCCTCTGCACGTTCATTAATGATGATTATGTCATTAATGATGATTCTCATTAGTGATCACTGCTGCAGCACTGCTCAGGCTCATCCTTGGGTACCACGTCCTGCTCATGGCTCATGTCTGTGTCTGTCAGTGCTTCAAAACTTCAGGTGCCCCATCCATGGGATCTCCATTCCTGTTTGTCCAGGAAGGAAACAATGAGGTCAAGATAATTCATTTCCTCCTCCCCTGGTCCAAAACTCTCTGAGGAAAGTGCATCTTTCAGGTACAAACAGTAAGGCAGCTTCACCAGAGAAATCTCAACTCTGCCACTGGTTCTAATTTGTGGGGTGGGTGTTGTTTGTTTTCTTCTTGTTGATGTTTAGAATTCCACTATTATTTACCACAAAGAGATGAAGTATGTACAGTAAGATACTTTCTAAGTAAGATACTTCTTAAGCCAAAAGCCACATTTTCCCCTTTCCTCCATCACACCTTCAGCCAACATAAACACAGCAACCTTAACAACAAAAAATAAGCAGTTTGAATAGTTTTAGTGGAGGTTACAGATCCAGATGAACGCTCCACTTTGTGTTAATTGGCCATGGTTCCTTCCTATCAGTGAAACTGCATCATCTCACAACCTGCAGCTTAGTTTGGGCACAATATTGTTCTGAATTGAGACATATAAAAACATGTCCTACCTGGCAATTTAGATAATGACAATCTATGAAAGGGAAAACGATGCTGTCATGAATGCATCAGCTATCAGTGAGTGCATCTGAAAAGGTCCTGCCCGAGACCAATGGGGAAAAATCACAAAGTCAGCAGTGTCACAGAACACGTTTTACCCTGTGTTATCTTCCTCCTCTGGGCATTCTGCAAGCAGTGCTCAGATTTGTGGCAGTGGCTGTTGTTTATAACATCAGCTTAGCAGTGCCCAGGGTTTCACATGCAGATTGCTGGAGACACTTTTTAATTTATCACGATGAATTGATGCATAAGCCTGTTCTAACAGAGATTCATAGCTTTTTAATTTCTACTCTGCTAATGTCACAAACCTGAGATTTTCAGCACTTTCAAGGTTAGCTCCTGCAGTGTTGGACCTTAAAGCAGTTATTCTGATTTAGCAAAGTAGGTCACTGTCACCTCAGTGCCTCCCTTTGATTCCACCATCTTGTCTGTTATTTAATGGCTGTTACAGTGCAAAGACTCACTGTGCTTTCAGATTTCCCCACACCAAACTGTCTGCAGTCCAATGCACCTGAATTTGTACTTTCCATGAGAACTGAAATAAAAAAAAAAATCCCTACTTTGTAAGTAAATTCTGTCATTTGTGTGATTCATCTTTATATCAGGTTTGAATGTCAGTTGTGTTTGGGGTAAAATTTCATCTGTACATGAAGTATTTTTCCTAATAACAAGATAATAACCTACAAGGCAACGTAAATGCTATTTACTACAGCAAAGACAGAAAGATCAACACCAAGATGCTGGAAAAGGACTTATTTTGTTCAGTGTACTCAAACTATTTAATCTATTATAGTTCCAGTATTCCAAACATATTGGTTCTTTCCAAAACATTGAATTGATTGGAGCCCCCTAAAGCAAAGCTGATTTTAACAGACTGTTTGACTGTTGCTCACAAATGTATCTGCAATCCATTTCACCAGGACATCAGCCCACTGATTGTGGCACACCTTTGCTGTCACTACTACATCAAATACATTGAAACAGATCTACAGAGCTGGAGCCTCTGTGCTTCCTGAGCTCTAGTACCAGACAGCTGTGGACAGCAGGAAGATTTATTTCACTTGAGCAGTGATCATGGGGTGCACAGGCACTGTAACCCAAGGCTGGGTTGTCATTCCACTTGTCTGGGGGAACCACAGGGTTAAAGTCTCCTAGAGCCAGCTGTGCCCTCAGCAGCTCTGAGGACTCGAGGCATTTCCAGATGTCAAACTCACTACTTGTTCAGCACACAAACACTTTATAACCTCATACAGCTCCTGTGCTTCTTTCCACCTTTCCCTTTCACCACAGCCCCAGTTACTCAGATCATTGTTGCTTTATCTAATTGTGATGTAGTACACTACAAGCATTCAACACCACAGCACATTTATGGCCTTAACCTTAAATACCTTTCTGGGAAATTTCTATCTACCTGTCTCATTAAAATAAAAGCATTAGTTCAGGTTTTCCTAACCCAATGCATTACACTTGACACACAGATGAGGACTGGAATTGATGTCATGTTTGCCATGCATTGTTTGTTGTTTGGCACAACATTATTTCTGTGAGCTGCTGAGACTCCAGCAAGTGGATGTCGTGGAACAGGCACACCCACACCTGAGGCACACAAATCCTGCTGAATCCTCAGCCTGTATTTGAGAATAGCAGTGATGATCATCATGGGAAACACAGTGCTTTTGCATCCAGGTGTTTTTGAAGTGGTGACTCAGCAAGCAACATTTCCAATTTCCCAATTCTACTTACTAAGGTGTACCATACTGCATGAATATAAAAATATTTCTAATTCAAAAATTATTTATATTCAATATTTCTATTCAAAAATTATTCAGAACTACATCTGCTCTAAGCAAAGTGACATTTTCACGTATTTTTTGTCCAGAGCCATTAAAAAAAAAAATCTAAAATCAAAGTCAGAACTACATGAAACTGTGGAAGATAAAAAAAAAGTAATCAAGTAGTATCTCAGGGGAAACTAATAATCAGCTTTGAAACAGATTCACCATTAATTTATCTGAATTCACTATATAACATATTGTTCAAATCTGGGACACAATTCACCTCAGACCATTTCACTTTTTCCTTAACAGCCAAAACTCAATGACCTGCCACAAGATGCAGATAGAAAATATTTTGAAAAGCATAGTATTTTCTTCTTGGGGGCAAGTAGTGCCACCAAGGCTGTCAGAGAAGAAAACTGCAGCAATATATAGAAAGGACTTGATGGGCACAGAAAGGCTGAAATATAAAAATTTAAATAGCACATAAAGAAAGGGTTTGCTATCAATACCTTACTGGAAATAGAAAGTAATATTCAAAATAATCTTGCAATCAACTCAATAGTTTATTGAAAAAACATCCTCTGCCTATGTGAGAGCAAAAAAGCTAGCCCACCACAGCTGAAAATATAGATTATGATTATGATAATAATGGAACCCAATTCTTAGAGAATCACAGACAAAATTCTAGTTCACAGGTACTTAAAGAGAACCTGACCAGGATTTGGCCACGCTCAGGATCTCATATCAGTGCCTCAGTAGATGTGCCAGTGATGTCTAAACTGAAATGTGCAGTCACACATACACAAGGGATCCCTCTCACACAAAAACTGGCACCCACTTTGCCAAGAATCATTCAACAAAAATGCTTACCACTGTACATACTTCTAATTATTACAAAGTGCCCTGGGAGTTTAGTGCCAGCACCAGTCACCAATTAACAGTGCAAGATTTTTACTGCTTCAGAATATGTTCTTTTCTATTGTTTATTAGCAAAAATCCCAAAGTTTTATAGCTCCTGAACACTGCAGGAAGCAGCTGGATATTTTGCATAATTTTTTGTGAGACAGCCAAGCACAAAGCTCTTAAATCTCCCTGGTAGGTAACAACCCCAGTGAGACAGGGCTGCTGTGTGCTGCTGCAGCCTCAGGGACAGTGCCCTTCCCTGTCCCTGAGTTCCCTTTCCCTTTGGGACAGTGCCCTTCCCTGTCCCTGAGTTCCCTTTTCCCTCTGGAGCAGTGCCCTTTCCTGTCCCTGAGTTCCCTTTCCCATTTCCCCTTTGGGACAGTGCCCTTCCCTGTCCCTGAGTTCCCTTTCCCTTTGGGGGAGTGCCCTTCCCTGTCCCTGAGTTCCCATTTCCCCTTTGGGACAGTGCCCTTCCCTGTCCCTGAGTTCCCTTTCCCTTTGGGACAGTGCCCTTCCCTGTTCCTGAATTCCCTTTCCCATTTCCCCTTTGGGGCAGTGCCCTTCCCTGTCCCTGAGTTCCCTTTTCCCTTTGGGGCAGTGCCCTTCCCTGTCCCTGAGTTCCCTTTCCCTTTGGGACAGTGCCCTTCCCTGTCCCTGAGTTCCCTTTCCCATTTCAGGCAGTGCCCTTCCCTGTCCCTCAGTTCCCATTTCCCCTTTGGGGCAGTCCCCTTCCCTGTCCCTGAGTTCCCTTTTCCCTTTGGGGCAGTGCCCTTCCCTGTCCCTGAGTTCCCATTTCCCCTCTGGGGCAGTGCCCTTCCCTGTCCCTGAGTTCCCTTTCCCATTTCAGGCAGTGCCCTTCCCTGTCCCTGCGTTCCCTTTCCCCTTTCCAGACAGCTCTTGTGCCCCCGCAGTCAGAGCTCTCTCCTCAAGCACCCATCAATCATGTATTTAAAGTCTTTTACTCCTACTTTAGGACTCCAGCAAGGTTGAGACATATGTTACTTGGGCATTTTACTGAACCACTAATTCAGTGCAGACTTTTGTTGGTCTGATTTTTTTGTCCAGCTATTGCATTTTAACACTTACTGAGCACAGAACTGGATAATTAGAGCCTTTGACAATGAAGTTTTCCTATTATATTTCCCTCATATTAATCAAAGGCAGAGATTTATCAGCTGGTTTAAAGGTCTGGATGTTGGATCACTGTTCTAATTCATCTCTGCTTTGATTATGCCCTTGCCCATCAGCTCATAATTAATGTTTATAGTGATTACCACCAGCTGTTCTGCACCATGGATGCAAAAGGGGCTGGAAGGTTCCTAAGGAGAGGCCAAGCTGCTGCATGGCCACCTCCTGCACCAGCCACATCTTCTGTGACAAATCACATGGCACACGTGAGTGCTGGGTGAAGATTGTGGGCATCACCCACCAGAAGTCCAAAACACAGCAATGAACACACAGAGACTTCACAGCCCCGGTGTCTTTAGGACAGCAGAGCTGAGTGATGATGAACCAAAGCTCAGAGTACACTGAGGGTCAGGCTGGAAATGATGCCACAGGCTACAACAGTGGATTTAGGCACAGCCAGGTGTCAGAGATGGCACACTGACAGGGTAAGGCAGCTCAGAGCACAGACAGGACTACTGTGCAATGCATGTATGCTGAAATACAGCAAAGGAATCAACAGAAAAACCTCTGCTAAATCATGCCCTGAAATCTGCTCTTTGTTACACCAGACCAATAAACAATGATCTGCAAACACAAGCAAGTTTCCACAATCATTTAACAAGCAGGGGTAAAGTGTTGCTTAATACATATCCTCAAACATGACACATGCATTTCAAGTTAAGAAAGGGAGAATAATTATTATTATTATTGTTATTATTATTATTATTGCCAACTGCATTTTTCAAATACAATAAAATAACTATTTAAAACAAATGTGTAATCAAACTACTATACTCTATTTTTTAAACTACTTTTTCTTGACTATTACTACACATAACCTGGTACTGCTCATGCACAAAGGGAAATCTCTTTTAGTTGTGCAGCAGGTGAACACTACATGATTTCTTCCAATCTGTGCCTTGAAATAAGTTCATGAGCCAACATCATGGAACAAAGCACCGGAGGAAACCAATCTTTACAATTCTCTGGTATATCAGCTCACCTTGTGTTTACATGGCCTTTTTTCCTAAAAAAATTACCACTTTAAAACCTTAGTATCAGAGTGAAAAAAGAAGGGAAAGTTGCTACATTTACAATGAGGAAGTCACACATAAAATGCTATTTTATGGTTTGTAAAACCAAACCAAACAGGCAGTTCTGAGCGACTTTACCAAAGGGTGCTGAAGACAAGGACAAAAAGGCTCGCTGGGAATCCAGTTCACACTGGCAGGAAATCAATACTTCAGGCATTGACAAGACACAAACACAATGGAAAACATTCTGACAAAGACAGGGAGCTACAAAGAATCCATGTTTTATACCTAAACCTCAAAGCACCTTAAGGTTTTCTCCACAGCAACTCAATACAATCCCCCTGTTTTTTCTCACTTTCTGACCTGAAATTTAGAAGCAGCAGCATTAAATGCAGGAATAAATGGCAGGACTGTGGAAGTGAAGTTCCAGCTTTGAGATGAGGATGAATTTCGGGTTTGCCTTATCACTGTGGTGTAGTCAGAGGTCAGAGCTGTGCCCACGTTCACCCCCCCTTCTCCCCCTCTCCAGCAGGATTAAAGGATCTCAAGAAGGATGGAGGGAGCTCCAGCCCAGCCCTCTGAAGGTGCTGCCCCAGGGTCACCTGCCCAGGAGATCTCACCTGGTGCTCAGACTTGTCATCCTCACCGGATTGCCCACGGGCATTAAAAAATGCCAGGATCCCATCCATCAGTGGGTGACACCTGGGGCTTTATCCTGTTCATGTGACAGCTTTTACTCACCTTCTGTTTGCTGCTGAAAGAATGAATTCCACTCTGAAATGGCCTGCCAGAGTTCTTGCTTAAGTTCAAGTGGCCACCACTCAACTGCAATGTTCTGTTGAAATAATTTTTCACACTTACCATAAAATATCCACTCAACCCCATACTTTACTTGATGGCACATGCTGGAAACAGCTGCAGATTTTATGACATATTCATGCTAAAACTGAATGGAGCCCAAGAAGAATTTCCTGTAGGCACCATGAATCTCAGCCCTCCCCACCTAACCAAGGTGCAGCGATTTTCTTAGGGTTTTATTCATTTAGTATTTTCCTAAGGACATGGTTTCCATGACCATACTTCACCAGGATGTGATGAGAGTGCCACATGCTGAGTTACTGAATCACAACTTCAGAAGACAGAAATTTATATTGGGTAGTTGAAACTAAGCAATAGATGAAAAACAGAAACAGAGTTTTATAATTAAACAAAAATTACATGGATATAACAATTTCAGTTCTTAAGCATCAACAATTATGCACATCTCTCTGAAGAGATTATGCATCCATTCTGTGATGCATCATAAACTGGCCAAAAAAAAAGAACCAAAAAGAGATTTTTCATGAACATGCACACTGAAGTCTTCTTGTCCCAAATATGGGCAGTTTTGAGGTATATACAGTTTTATGCCCGTGTGTGCATGCTGCTTCTTTCCTTTATTCTAGGAAAGGGTATCAGAAAGGACCAGTAAGGACCCTGCTTTCTGCAAAAACTGTGACTGGATTAATTTCTTTCCCTTATGAGCAGCTATATCTGAAAATTATAAACCTGTCAAATTGTGAACATTTCTAAAAGTATCATTATAATAAATATATATCTCATTTCCTCATATATTTCACTCTACTTTTGCAAAGCTGCTGCTCAGTTTGGCTAACGGCAAACACACTTGATCCTCCAAGAAAGTGCTTTTAAGAGTTCTTACAGTTACCATGGGTTTATCTAATTAATAGAGAATATGGCATTATTGCACAATAATCCCTGACAAATGGATCATTATCAATAGCTAACGAACCACTTTGTTAACTAATTGTCCCGTGGCAAAAGCGTGTCTGGGGAGAGATGCACTTTGTCAGGAAAAGCAACAGCTATTAAGGGCCATAAAGTTTGTGTGGGGAGGTGCTCCTGGCATTATAAATCCCCCAAATGCTCCTGCTCAGGATTCCTGCAGAAGGAAGGCACAGGCGGCTCCCGGGGCAGGGATGTGTGGAAAACAGCCCTCGGCCGTGGGGAATACACGGGCTGCAGCCACGAGAGGGAGGGATGCAGCCATGCATCACACATCCATCAATCACACATCCATCCATCACGCATCCATCCATCACGCATCCATCCATCACACATCCAACACACATCCATCACACATCCATCCATCATCCAACACACATCCATCACACATCCATCCATCATCCAACACACATCCATCACACATCCATCCATCATCCAACACACATCCATCACACATCCATCCATCACACATCCAGCCAACACACATCCAGCCAACACGCAGCCAACACGCATCCATCCATCACGCATCCATCCAACACACACCCAACACACACCCAACACACACCCATCACACACCCAACACACATCCATCACACACCCAACACACACCCATCACACGCGGAATGGGACAGCTTTCCTAGGAAAAACAGCCCATGGCACACGCCAGAGAGCCTCGAGCAGGAGCGGGATTTAACCAAAACCTGCAGCGTGGAGCTGATGAACAGGTTCATCAGGAGCTCTGGTGAACGCCAGCACAGCCCTGGGCTGCTCTGCAGGGCCGGGGTGGTTTGGGTTCCGGCTCAGCATCTCCAGGGAGCTGTGCCAGGGATGCTGCCAGGGGATTTGGGGAACATCCCTGGAGCCCAGGGATGCTGCCAGGGGATTTGGGGAACATCCCTGGAGCCCAGGGGGAGCGAAGCGGCACAGCAGGCTGCAGGACACGGGTCTGAGTCCCAAACCTCGGCTTTGTGCAGCTCCTGGAACTTCATCCCCGGGAGCAGAGCTCAGACCGCTGCGCTCCTGGGAGGCACTGGGGACATTCCAACTGTGGCCTGATTATTAAATAGAACATTGTACTTCAAGCACGTTTTTCTCCCTTAGGTGGGCACATCTGCATTTCCCACATGGAATCATTACCAATCCATCTCCACAACCTCATTAAACACACACCACAGCTTTCACTTTGCCCACCCAGGGCTTCTCTCTTCCTCCCAAATGAAAGGGCAATTTTGAAGAATGCCAGAACTACTGATCTGCCTTTCTTTTGTGGGTTTTCCAATGTTCAAACACCCCGCTTCAAAAAGGATAAAGGTTGCTGGTTTGATTATCCTGTACTACACTGCAAGAAGATAGCAACTTGAAGAAAGAACTAGCATATGAAAAGGAAGAAAAAGAGATGAAATTTGCTCATGTGGAAGGAGTATAGACTAGGAAAAATGGGGATGAAAAGCACAGAAATAACAAGATGGGCAAGAAGAGAGAGCAAGAGTTATATCAGAGATGAATAATACAACTTCGAGTGAGTTTTTAGGGGGTAATAAATGCATTATACAATATAGGATCCTATATATAATATAGGTAATATATGTATTTAAGTATTAATTTATACATATATTTAAAAACTTAAAAGTCCATGAAAGTTGGTATTGCAACAAAATTAGGTTTGAGGTGTCTAAATCACATTTCGTGCCCAGGGTCATTATTGCAGTGGAGATCCTCATTATTCCATGGAAAGAAAAGCAGTATAAGAGTAAATGTACTGCTGTTCAGGTAGACAGCCACCAGAATGCCAGTGTTCCTATAAATACCTGCAGGGAAATGAGGAGAGAGCAACTCCAAATGTCAGAGGTTGGAAATGAGCTTCCAAACCTCTGCCAGCTCCAAGTGGGATCCCGTGGGGAATTCCCAGTGTGCCAGCACAGGAAAAGGGTCAGGACAACTGCTCTGCCCCAGAAATGGACCTTTTGTTGAGATTCACTCGTGCCCCTCTACAGGGGTGCTGCCAAAATAATGAGTTCTTCAGCTGCAGGGAGGGCACTGAGAGATAATTCCAGGTGAGGAGGGGCAGGGAGGAGCAGAGGGCAGAACACCCCACGGTCAAACTTCCTACCAAGAGCTCTACACAGATTTTGACAGCAAGAGATGCAGAACATTTATGGGAAAAATAGAAAAAA